>JANHFT010003963.1:98692-110624 GCA_032467955.1 Pseudoxenodon macrops
TGTAAAGATTGAAAATGTGTACTCTGACAACTGATGTTGTAAGCTGTGTTTGGGGAGATGGGGGGGAGAAAATAAAACAAAACATGATTTAAAAAAAAGGATTGAACTGTCAAGATTTTGGTGTTCTCTGAGTTTGGTGGTTTTCTTGCAGACGTTTCATGACCCAACTAGGTAACATCATCAGTGCTTAGATGAAGTTGGTGGCACTTTGATGATAATCATTGGACAGGACGGTGTTACTTAATCAGGTAATGTCTGCAAGAACGTTACACCAAGCTCAGAGAGCGCCAAAGACCCCACAGATGGTGTATTCTCACAAAACGTTATCACAGGCAGAAACCTAGGAGGGATTCCTTCCTGATGTCTAAGTTTTGCTTGATTCAGTTCAAACATTTGTGGATTCAAGACATGAATCAGTTGAATTTGCCAACAACAAAGTTCGCACAACAAAGTCAACAAACACTTTGGCCCTCAAGACACAAGAGAAGAATAAGTATCTATGCATATTTCTAGCTCTGGTTTTGGAACAAGGGACTGTCTCTTGCGTCATTCTAGCAGAGAATGCCCCTCCAATGCAGAGTAGCCATTCTGCCACCCTGGAACCTTGGATTAACTTCCAAGGAGCTTCAAACTTCCCCAAATAGAGTTTGAAAGCTATATGAATAGATCACTTGAGTACCTTCACTTTGCTGTTGTTGTTGTTGTTGTTGTTTTTTGCCCTGTGACTTGCGAGATTTTAAAGGATTCATTTTTGTTCCATTCTGATGATGAAGAAGTCAAGCAGATTCTCTTCTGGGGAATTCAGCTCTTTTGCAGAGGTCGTTGATTCTGTTAACTTTCACTGCAGTTTAAACCACTTCCCAAAAAAGGAAAGGAAAGAAGAATGGACTTTGGTTTGCTTTATTATGAGCATCAGAAACCCTGTATCCGCAAGTATCCCAACCCAGTTTCTTTTTCTGTTTGATTCTTTTCTGCAGGAAGGAGAGGTATATTGTGCCTTGAAGACCTGCCCCAACTTAACTTGCACTTCTCCAATGCCCATGTCTGACTCTTGCTGTCAAGTTTGCAAAGGTAACAGTATCCTCACCAGCACCAATTACTTCATTATCACATCATCATGATTAGGAGGCCTGATTAGTGGTTGAGTGCAGTATTGCTGTCTGACTCTGCCCACAGCCATCCTGGGCAGCTCAAGGTTGACTCCGCCTTTCTTCCTTCTGAGGTCAATAAAACGAGGAGCCAGATTGTTAGGGGCAAGATGCTGACACTGCAAACTGCTTATAAACCTGCTAGAAAGAGCTATAGGGCAGTATATAAGCCTAAATGCTATTGCTATCACCATGGGTCTTGTGCCTTATATTTTGGATTCAGGGCCAGAGTGATAAATAACATAGTAGTAAAACTCTTGCAGGTTCAACCAAAAGGTTACACACTCGGAGGGCAAATTGTTCTACATTGGTAGGAATTTTCCTGGTGAGCAACTTACTCACGCTTTCCAATTTGTTAACAGGTCAGAGATACTCTTGAACTGTCTTTCATGTGCAAAAAGCATCTGAGAATGGATTTAAATAAATAAATTTAAATAAATTCAGTTTTCAGTTTAAATAAATTTCAGTTTTAAATAAATTCAGTTTTCAGTGTTGGTACCTTCCTGGACAAGTCCATGCACTTTTCTTGGCAATATATTTTCAGGAGTGGTTTGCCATTGTCTTCTTCCAAGGGCTGAGAGGGGGTGGCTGGCCCAAAGTCACTTCATGCCCAAAGCAGGACTAAAATTCTTGCTTTCCTGGGTTCTACCTGCTTCCTTTAACCATAGCATCAAGCTAGTTCTCAGGGAAGATTAGTCTGGGGGTCTTTTTCCTTTGAACACTAATACAGAGAAAGAATAGCTAGGAAGAAAGCCGGTCAATAAATGAACACTATATACATCTTGAACCACAACTGCATTTCCCAATAAACTGAGGCTATGAATGGCAGCTTGAGTTCTCCTGGTCAAAGCCAAAATAAATTACTTCTCCATCCTCTGTGAGGGAAAAATAACAACGATGTATGCCTTGTATCACACATTTGAGATTGTCGAGAGATAAACGTGCATATTGTGAATCAGACGTTTGTTGAATTTTCAATATTATTGAAAGGCAAATTTGATTGGACTTCTTAAATCCCATCAGGATGTGATGGACATTTTGGGTGAACCCACAGATAGCAAAATGGGAATAAAACAGATTTACCTCTATGCCAGATAGACTTCATTGGGCTTGCCAGCTGTGTTTTTATTCCTCCCCACCCTTCCTTGGGCAAGTGCTCGATCACCAAGGATTCCCAGGATTTTTTGACACTGTTGTCTCTTGTGCAGATGAAGAGTCACTGAGGGTCCTGGATGGTGATCTCCTTCGTCAGCCGGCCATCCGTGGAGTTGTAAGTCAGCTTGTCTCAACAGCATCTCCGTTGAAAGAAAGGCAAAATTATTATAATTGAGCTATGGCTGCATTTCTTTCAGGATGAGAACCTATCAGGATTCCGTTGCAGGAAAAAAATGTTATCAGGATATCTTTAGCCACCGAGTAATCAACATGATGAATTAAATATTATTTGTGCATGTTTCTCATTTCGCCAGAATTACTCCCACTCCTCTTCATTCTATTTTGCAAATGTTCTGTCTGTCTTCATTCCACTAATCCGTTTAGCACTTACCGGTAGCTTCTCCTAACATAGCTTTTGAGTAACTATAATGCAAACAAGCTAGAATGTAATCCAAGTTTTTTTTTCCCAAGAAAAACCTGCTTTTGCTTGTTTCTGATGTCTGTTCTAGGAAAGGGAGCTGTGGGGTTTACAGCCCAGCATAACTGATTGTTATGAATTTTGGTTTTAATGCAAATAACTAAATGCAAATCTTTTAATTGCATAATTATTAAGGCTTGGGGATATCAACCCTTGTAATAGCATTCCACAGTAATGTCACCTCAGGTTGTAAGACAAGATTTTTCCTATCTTTGTAATTTGCTTCCTCTGTCTGCTTAAAAAAAATATCTGTTTTTTGGATAGAGATGGAGTCAATGATGTAACTTTGCCAGTAGATTCTGTGGATTATGTCAGGAAAAAAACCCAAAAGAATTTCATTGGAAGCCTGCATTCAGTCTAGTTGTTTCAAAAGATGAGAAGTTCTTAGAGAGGTTGGACGGTGTTCTAAACCTCTGCAGTTTCTTGCCTCTCAAAATCTGAAAAATTATAGGGAATGTTACACTGTATGGACCTCCTGGGCAGGACTAAGAGAAATTATATGCCCAGTTTCTTAATCCCAGTTATAAACTCCCTTTCGAAATGCTCCAACACTGGACGTTTTGGACAACCATTTGTCTGAAATGTATTTATTTTTATTTTATTTATTTAGTTTGTCAAACATGGAATAAGTAAAACATGGGTATGAACACAGAAAATGGGTATGAATAAATGGGGACAGTAGAACAGGGATGGTAGGCACGATGGTGTGCTTATGCACACCCCTTAAAGACCTCTTAGGAATGGGGTGAGGTCTACAGTGGACAGTCTAAGGTTAAAGTTTTGGGGGTTTGGGGAAGAAACCACAGTGAGCTTGCACATTTCAGGCACTGACCACTCTGTTACTGAAATCGTATTTCCTGCAATCAGTTTGGAGTGGTTAACCATAAGTTTATATCTATTGTGTGCTATTTTATTTTAGCAACTGCAGTTGGAACTAGCAACTAAGTTATTAAGCAAAGCAATTGCTAAGTGAAACCACAACTGCGCTTATGATTTGACTTCAGCTTTTCTGTGCTTTACAGATTGTGAAGGTCATAAATATGAAGATTGGTCGCAAAGTTAGTTTTTCATCACCATTGTAACTGCAGTTGCTGTTTTAAGCACAAAATGTTTTGAAGTAGTAATATCTTTACAACCGACTAACCTTCCTGCCCAAGATAAAATAAGAAATAAATAAATAAATATCTGATTGCCATGCTCCACTCAAGATGTGTAATCTGATGCAGTCAAGACAAATGTGGTTTCTGTATAAAAATGCATATGAATAATTGTTCACCAGATAGCAAAGGTCCATATACAAATTAATTTCAGAAAAATCTATCTCTAGGGAAGTAAATAAAAGGAAAGGATTGCTTTGGATCTTAATCTCCTTCATTGTATTGCAGTAGTATCTATTTATTTTTCTGGGGATCCTCAGTATATCTAAGCCCCAATGTTTATTCTATCACTTATTTAAATGAGGGGATTAGTTTAATTTATGGTATTTTACGAGATTGTATTAGTGGGGGGGATAGCTTTTCTGGAGATAGCTGCAATTCGTTTATTTCTTATCTATCTCATTGCACCTTTCAGAAGCTTAGGGGACTATGGATAGCAGACTCTTTTTTTAATCTCCAAGATAATCAGATGAGATAGGTCAAACAGGAAACAGTGATTGGCCCAACTAAGAGGATCACTTCAGTTCTAATTTGTTAAGCCACTGAGGATATACAATATATGTTAGATGAGCAGCTGAGTTACTGTATCACAAAATTAGCATATGTATGTATTTTAGGAATAACACCTGGGATTTGCATCACATTTTACTTCCTGTAAATATTATTTTCCCCAAGTGTTGGCTTAAGGATTAAGTTGTGGATAATTAGGGATTGTTTAGGGATTAATTTTGTTATAGGAAATTCACAATCGCTTTTAGGGTCACTTTTGAAAATTGCTTAAATAGAGTAACAGAAAATGGAAACGATACTCTGTCTCTTGATTCAGAATCAGAATTTTTCTGGTATTTGACTTGTAGATACTTCCAGAAATCCATTTACCCAATATTTTAATAAGTACCGGTAGTCACTTTTTAAAATATAAATGTTAGCATGCTGGCAAGCCCTGAAAGGAAAAGAAAGGTTTATCCATCCATTGAGGAAATTCTTTATCATTCAATACATCTTGGCAGCAGCAATAAAGCACGTCTTTGGAACAAGATATTTATTTACTATTTGAATAGCTTGCTATATTTCAGAGATGCTTAATCTTGATACCAACTAAGAGCCCCTCCTCCCCAGTGAAATGTGGTTATTCATGCTGCCAAGAGTAGAGGGCTAGCAGTTTAAATATTAAATATTAAAGATCAGGTGTCTGATATCACAGCACGTTACTTACTACAAAGTGAAGAAAGTCTAGCTGATATATTGGGCGTTTTCTTTGCAAATCCTTTAATCTTTCCCTTTTAAACCTTTTCTGTTTATCTGGGTTGCAAATAAAACCAACTGATGGTCTTTAAGCATTTTTTTTAATCGCCAGCAATTATTGCATTGACAGGACTTCTTTCCCTGTGCAAGCTTTACATAAGCTACGAAATTGCTTCTCAAATACAGAGGTTCAATTGTTCGAGATGATCACGTTGTAGTAAAAAAAAATGTGTTTAGAATAGAATGCACACATTACTCAAATCTGTTTTTAAAATGAATATGGGTTTTCATATCTTAGGCCGATAATAATGATGCAAAAAGAAAGAAAAACCTAAAGAATTGTTCAGCAAACACTCCAGGTTAAACGTCAGCATCCTTTTTACATAAATGCCATTTGGGCTGTTTTACCCAAAATTGGGATGTAAATCTAGAATTATCAGTAATATCAGTAAATGCCCTTGCATGAACATGCAGAATGTTTCCTGTTTCAGAATACTCATTCTAAAAAGTGTTTCGTTCTCTCATCTTTTCATGCTCATACCTCACCTCTTTATACCATTTGCTTGGCACATCTGCACAACTCTCTCTCCCCTCCCCACATACACAGTCCCTCTTTCATGCCACTTCCTTGCAGAAGACGCACCAGAGTGCCCTCCAGGTACAGCAGAAGGCAGAGGTGTTACTGCAGGCCGGCCATTACGATGCTGATGCCATCCGGGAATGTGCGGAAAAAGTGGCCTTACATTGGCAGCAGCTCATGCTAAAGATGGAGGACCGGCTAAAACTGGTTAATGCCTCTGTTGCTTTCTACAAAACTTCAGAGCAGGTGAGGAGAACAAAGGCCTCCTTCATTCTCAATACCAATGGTGTTCAGTTTGTTTGCAGTCGTTCCCCTACTGTGTGAAATGACCATTAGATAAGGATGTAATTGCTACCATTTAGAATGGCTACTGATTATTCAGTAACATAAGAGTGATCGGCCATAGTGAACAAATTGCACACAATGTTGTAGTCTTTGTTTTTCTAGGCATCTATAAACAACGGTGTTCACTGAAGTTTATATTTGGTAACCCTAATGAGCACAAAGGACTTCTCTATATTACCTTAGTGTAATTAAAAGGTTACCTATTGGGAACATGATGAATGGGGCAAAATTGTTTTAAAGCACTCCAAGGAATGAGCTTCACATTTCATTTTTCATATAGTTAAAATGTACCTTTGGTAAATCAAATGGCACAATTCTTTGTAACATGTATTAAATATGCTGTTCAATTGCTCGATATACAACATCATAGTTAATAGTTCCAAAATACCAATATACAATAGAATATATAAGCAATACAGAATAAATGGACAAGTATGTCAGTGTATGTATGTTGTACTGTATATACACAATATTACACAGTCTTGTTAATATGACGTTTTTGAATAGTTTGCGTTCCTACCTAGTGTTTCTCAGTCTAGACCAGGGATGTCAAGCTGGATTTCTTCAAGGGCCAGATCATCATTGTAGTTTTCCTTGAGAGGGGGGGGAGATGGGACAGATGCCTCCTGCAGCATCCTGCCAGCAAAAATGGGGCGCTTGGAGGCCTCGCGAGGCCCACGCCTCATTTTTTGCCTCCGTGGCCTCCTGCAGTATTCTGCTGGCCAAATATGGGCCATGTGGGGGCCTCGTGAGGCCAGGGAGCTTGAAAACGGGTTGTGCGGGGACCACAGAGGCACCACTGGCCGGTCCTTTGATAGATCCAGGCCAGCTCCATAGGTCAGATTTAAGCACCTCTTGAGTTTGATACCCCTGGTCTAGCAATTTTCCAGTTGCTTAGTATTACAAGTTCCATTACTCCTTATCAATGGCCCTACTGGATGGGAATGATGCCGTCTAATATATTTGTAGAGGTTCAAATGTGGGGAAAGGCTGCCTCATCTCAACTTCCTGTATGATGAATTTCCTGTAACATCTGTGAACCAGGCCTATATTTTTGATCAGCTGATAAGTTCATGCTTTTAATGGTAAATCGTTTCTGCTTTTAAAGATAACTTTGATAACTAAACAATTGTATTCTGGATTATGCCCAAGGTTTGCAGTGTGCTGGAGAGTTTGGAGCAAGAATATCGAAGAGACGAAGACTGGTGTGGAGGTCGGGATAAGCTGGGACCATCCTCTGAGATAGATCATGTTATCCCCTTAATCAGCAAACATCTGGAACAGAAGGAAGCCTTTCTTAAGGTCCAGTCTATTTCCCCTGTTGTTGTTGTTATCATTTGTTCTGACTGCAGGAGTAAGTTAGATACAGAAATCTGTCTGTAGGAACATAAATTATGTTCAATTTTTGATCTACTGTGTTTTGTAGGTCAGGGGTATCTTTCATCTTGTTTTATAATAAGAGCCATAAAAAGGAGAACAACGTGTGCATGCATTCCTAATGTACCGTATGTTCTTCTCCAGAATGATTTCATGCCTGCATAGCCTGAGCCATGACTTGCCATGAAATAGAGGGTTGTTAAGATTTTTCATGGTTAGAATCTCCTAATAAAGCAAACATAAACTTCTTCAGTAACATTACCCATTTCAAAGACTGCGGGCCTCTAACCTCTCATTCTTTTAATTCTGTAGAACTAAAACAAAAATTAGCTTGCACTTTTTCTATTCTGAAAAGGAATAGATGATCTCACATGAATTTGCTGCTATCATGTTACCTCATATGAATATTCCTCTAGCCTAAATAGAATAGTTATGCATTGATTTTTGGTGTATCATCAGGGCTGTTTCTAAGATTTCTGCAAAAACAGAAGTCTAATATATTTGTGTGCCCTGCGACATTAATAAAAAGGAGAATGGCCAGCATGAAAACATGAAGGAAGGCAACTTTGGGCAAATCTCCACAAATTGCTTTTTCTCTTCTTTTTTGGGAGGGGGAAGGAGAGGTAACAATGAGATGTTTGCTTATCTGATAAATATTAAGCTAAGATGGCAATTACTTTGAAAGTAAGATCAAGCTACAGAGTAGAGGAGCAATTGAAACCTCTTGAGGTTTTTTTTTCTTCTCCTTTTTTTAAAGATGTACTTATGTTGAGAGGTTACATAATTTAAATCAGATCCTTTTCTTTTGTCAAGGTATCCCCTCCAAATTCTCATTTCCCCAGCTCGGACCACCTCCAGCTACAGTTCAGTGGCTTCTGCATTGTACATTGTACAAATCTTTGTACAATAGGAAGTCAGGGCTGGAAAAGACATTTGCCTTTGATTTGCATTAAAATGCCACTCTTGGTCTAACTAGGTCTTAAGCTATATGTATTCTTGATGGAGGAAATGACTGTCTTTCCTTCCTAATGCCACATAAGTATGTTTTGAAAGAACTCATAGCTCTTTTTTTTTTAAGTAACAACATACAGATGAGACAATTGTATAACTTTGAAGGACCAACTTCCTGAAGAAATAGATTGGCAGCTTCTAGAGTTAAAGCAAGATTAATGCTTGGGATGTTAGTCCTGTTACTTCTCTTGGGAATAGGTCAATGATTCTATGTAATGTTTTCCCTCATATCATTCCCCAAATGATGGTTGTGTCTGACCGCAGTCTGAAGATCTCTCATGTTTTCTCATGCACATCAACATTCTTCAGAGGTCAAAAAAGAAAATAAAGCTCAAGTCACAGTTCAGAAGGTTCCTTGATGTTTTATTCTTCCAATTTGCTTGTCAAAATTGTAACTGTCGTGCTGGGTCTTGGGTGTGTTATTTGTTGCCCACAGGCCTGCACACTAGCACGAAGGAATGCAGAAGTGTTTCTCAAGTACATTCATCGAAACAACGTCAGCATGCCAGGAGTAGTGAGCCATACCAGGGGCCCTGAACAGCAAGTGAAAGGTCAGTGAGCTTCACATTAAGGGAATCACATCTTAGCTTTTACAAATATTGTATACCATGCACTCACTGCTTCTGTTTATACTCTTCTCGAGTAAGGATGGATTACCTAAGGACAGAAACACATGCACTTACCATCTTTGTAGACCAAACCAAATATGATCAGATGTCCCAAGGAGTTACAAAATATTTTGCTCACAGCTCAGAAATCAGGGAAATGGTTCTATTGTATAGATTAGGAATAATCTAACTAATCAACCTCCTACCTGATTATTACATCTAGCGGTATTTAAAGTATATGAATGTCTGCAATTCATTCTGTTAGACTGACCTTGAGGACTAAGTCTGTAATCCTTAAAAAGGTTTACAAACCTAATGTTCCCTTCTTTACAAGGGTTTTAGCTAAAGGCTTTATTAGCCATAAACCTTAGGAATACCCAAAAAGCTGTCTTCAGAACATGGTTTATCATTTCTAAAAGTTTCTAAACCCTAAAGTAAAAATGAAAAAAAGAAGAAGAGATTTTTCATTTCTGATGGGATTACTTTTAAAGCTATAAACATAAAGGGCAAATCATGTTACTACAGTAATCATTATGTAGTTTAGGAATGAGTGTTCCAAACATTTGTGTATTTATTCACATTTAAGAGATTGAAAATGTAAAGCTTTGCATGCATGCCTGTGGGGGGGAAAGTAACAATTACTCATATTCAAACAGATAATTAAAATAAATAAAATAGAAATAGCAAGAAAGACTTTTATAATATTACATGGGAACATATAACTATAATTTATATTAGACATGTATTTGGGGTACCCATCATGTTTCTATTTTGAATTAAATAACCTTCCTGAAATATATTTATTTATTCAATTTCAATATAAATTTCTATTAATTTTTTTCCATTAATAATCACAAATAGATATGACGGCTTTGAAATATTTAAGAAGGGATAGGTCACAATCTACTAAATATGTTGTTTTGAAGTAGTCCCATGGAATTTGCAATATTAAAATGTGAATAGATTTTTTTCTTCATCAATTTTGATTAATATTCATAAAAAAATGTGGGAGATTAGGTGGGCTTTCTTTCTGTGGCACAATGGTCTTGGGCTACACTGGCACTACACTTCAGTAATATATGTTATAATCTTTAATATATGGATGCATTAGTCATTCATGGTCATGTGCTGAAAAATACTTTGAATTTAAACCTTCCATCACCTTATGACATTTGAATTGATGATAATGACAATAATGATCTAATATAATTTTAAAGAAATAGGATTGTTTCTAGTGGAAATTTAGGGAATTACAATGTCATGAGATGTATTTTTAGACTGTTATTTCAACAGGTACCTGCATAGCAGTATCCTCAGAGAAATATGATTTAATAGAATTGCTAAATTTAATGAAAAATGGTAGAAATATTTAAAGTAAAGGTACACTAAGAAGACATGGAGTGTATTTTACGTTACCTAGAGTAGTGAGTGCCTAAACTCTTAGTGTCTACATCGTTTGAGGTGTGTTTGGTCTGCATGTGTGTGTATGTGTATTTTTAATTTATTTCTTGAGTTTTGAAAAGCACAGATTGAAGTGTTCTTCACTAGAGAAAGAATTCTGCTTTTACAAGAGTTTTGAGCTCACTGACGTTTACAAAAGCGTATTTAGTTGTTTGTGTTAATGACTGTCCTTGCTTTGCTTTATTATTTTTTTGAAGTCTGATCTGAAGTGCTTAACTCTAAGGAACTTACATTCTTAGGATAAAGTACAGGGTGGAATCAATAATTACTTTCTTCTGGCTGTGCTTACCAAACCAGCTTAGGAAACAGCTCTTCTCTTTTTCCATCCATAGCCATTCTGAGTGAGCTGCTGCAGAGGGAAAATCGTGTTCTTCACTTCTGGACTTTGAAGAAAAGGCGACTTGATCAGTGTCAGCAATACGTAGTCTTTGAGCGCAGTGCAAAGCAGGTAACTTGACAAAATGCACACATTGTTTGAGGATCACACTGAATGTGAGACAGTTTAATAGCAATAGCACTTAGACTTATGGTATATACCACTTCACAGTGCTTTGCAGTTCTCTCTAAGTAGTTTATAGAGTCAATCTGGGTCTTCATTTTACCGACCTCAGAAGGATGGAAGGTGGAATCAACCTTGAACCTGGTGAGAGTCAAACTGCTGGCAGCTGGCAGTCAGCAGAAATAGCCTGCAATACTGCATTCTAGTCACTCTGCCACCACGGCTCTTAATAGATTGTCTGTGGAGATAATTTACCTGTGATGCTTACTTTTTGTACTTAAATCCTATGCCCATTCCTTGCTAACTGTAATCACTGGAAAAATTCAAGACAGAAAGAAACTAAACCCAATTGGCCATTAGTTCAAGTAAGCATTAAAGTTAATAGATTCTGAACCAAAAACCATCCTTTTCTAATAATCTACATTCCATGGGAGAACCTGATATCTTTGCACCTTATTTTATAGCTGAAGCCTTGTTAGCTTCATCACATAAAGACATTTTTAAAAATGGAATAATGCAGTAAGACGTCTGGCATAGCCTTTCCTACTGCACACATATCCCACTGATCTTTGATTTGCAGCTTGAAAACATTACAATATATTGGCATACAAAAGAAATTTCACAAAATGATCCAGGAAAATCATATTCCTACAACTTTTATTGATATTGTTTCCTGATTGCTTATTTGTACCCTATGACTATCATTATGCGTTGTACTTTATGATTCTTGACGAATGTACCATGTTTTTGGGAGTATAAGATGCACCTTTTCCCCTCCTAACAGAGGGTGGAAATGTTGGTGCATCTTATACACCGAATACAGCGATTTTGGCCTCCTGAAGCCCCACCCCTGCATCTCATTTTTGCG
>JANHFT010003963.1:110724-122854 GCA_032467955.1 Pseudoxenodon macrops
CTAGTTGTCTTGGTTTGCAGTGCTCTATAGCGTCGTTTTGAGGGTAGGAGTTGAAACAATCTATGTCCAGGATGCGATCATGTGATTGCTATTTGTTACCTTTCAACCAGTTTCTGACAAGCAAAATCAATGGGGGAAGCTGAATATGTTTAAGGACTGCACAATTCACTTAACAATTGCTGTGATTCACTTAACAACTGTGGTAAAAAAAGGTCATAAAGTCAGAGGTGATTCACTTAACAACCATCTTGCTTAGCAATAAAAAATTCTGGTCTCAATTGTTGTCATAAATTAAAGACTACCTGTAATATAATTATGTTCAATACATACTTTTTCAAAATCTATGTTATATATTTGTGGGGAAATGGTTAAACTTTTATTTATATATCCTTTATCATACTACTCACACATTATTATACTCACATCCACTGCTTAAATTGCTGATTCTTCAATGATTTATTTCATCACAGTCTCCCTTGCACAAATAGTTTGCATTTAGTTTTCTCCTAGTACAGTACTTTCTTTGAAAATGGTCTAGAAATTGCAAATGCCCAGATGTTGATGGAAGAACATGCTGCTGAGGCCCTTTTAGTAATAATTGGCTTCTTTATAAGAACTGATCCCTATTATGATGGGAAGAGGTGGAAAGGAGTTAAAGACTTCATGGGGATTCCTAAATTAGATGAAATCTTTCTACTTTATGTTTAATAAAAAGAAGTAAGAAGAAGTTGCTGTATGTCTTTAAAATAATATCTAGTTTGTTCATCAGTTGCATGTTCCTGATTTAAATGAAAGAAGGCAGTTGTGTACAAGAAATCCTACAACTATCTGTTCAAAAGTAACTGTATCTGAAAATCCTACTTCAGAATAGCATAATATCTCATGTAAATCCCTGTGGACCAGTGAAACATTTATATCCAATGATGGTGGCATTTTGTTAAAAATCTGTAAGCATGTGGCTTTTGTTGCAGGAGTTTCTAATTAACATTGAGTTTAGATAAGTCACTTTGCATATTTTCAATTTCACATCATGGCAGTTGTGCCCTCCCTCTTGAGTGTTTGGTGGTTGAAGTTCAGTGACTAATTTGAAGTCAATCTACAATTGATTTACAACTGCAGCTTGCTCAAAACAGATGCAAAGAAAATATTAATTCTGACTAAGTCTAAATGACTCACTACATTTAAATTGGAGGTCCTTCAAAAATGATATCATATGGCTTCTTCCACAAATAAGGTGCTCAAATTGTGCAAGGTTTTTTTCTTTTTTTCTCCTTTTTCAGTTTTCCAAGAAAAGTACCTTAGCCATATGCCATTTTAGTAAATGTTTAAAAGTCCATTGTGGTAAAAATAAATGACTATGGAAAATAGCATCTTTGTATTTCACCACTTTATACACTACAAGTATTCTGAGTCATGTCTGCTTATTTGGTTTTCAGCACCAAAACAGGAATGAAAGAGTTAGCATTATGGAATCTGTTCAGTTTCATGCATCATCGAGAGACTTCTGAGCCAAGTGCAGAATCTTACTCTCCTGATGATGCTATTAAGAGCTAAAAAAAACCACAGGAATCAGAATTCAGTTTCCCAAAGGATTGTTGAATGAATAAATAACCCTTTTATGAAAAAGAACTAGACAATTATTTTATTACAGAGAAATTAAGATTTTCTGAACATATCACATCACAGCAAAATGGGAATATCCATTAAATGTTTGTGGTCTGTTTCACCTTATTTTAAATGTCCATCCTATATTTATATGTATTCACATTTTATTGCACTTTACATTTTTGGGTACTTCCCTCTTTCAAAAGAATTGATAGTGGTTCAGCATTAATTACCTAAAAACCAAACATGCAGAAGTATGATAAAGCAATACAATTAGCATGGTAATAATGACTGTAGTTGTTTTTTTAAAGTAGGGTAATCCTTATAAAAATTAAGCTCATGATTTTTTTCTGCACATTTAGAATGTAACAAAAAGGATATAAAGATGGACATAATAGTGGTCTGCCCTGCCTTATACTGAAATAGTGAGAAGAAACTTTGTATTATGGTGTACAAAAGAGTGCACACAAATATACAAAGAGAGAGAAAGTGATAAATAGTTGTTATTCCTACTGACATGTGACAATTGCTAAATAGACTATATCTGAAAAAGGCAACAAACTAGCCACTTGTATTTTTGAAGCAAATTCTGATAATAGCATTGGTGAACAGAGCATGCAGCTGAAGAATGGAAACATAAAAGATTATGCTCTACTGGGCTAAAATTTATTAAATCCAGATTTAAGCATTTATATAAATCCAGATTTGAATATTTATATTAATAGCCTACTAAGTAGATTTGCAGGATTTTTTTTGATAGGTTAAGATAATATTAGTGATACCACCAAATCTCAAGCTTATTCTGATTTTAAGTCAAATACAGTGAAGTTTATAATTTTTCAATACCTACAAAATTTAACTTTTCATTCCAGCAAAGTTTTAATGCATTCAGGATACAGACCAAGGTTGAGTTAACCATTTGTTATTTGTTCTGCTGAAGAACTACATAAAGATCAAAATTTGAAGTACAAAATGTAATTTGAAGTGTGTGTGAAGGGGTGTGCATAATATCTGTGAGGGACTGTAGTGTAAAGCCATGAAAAAATGCAGCCACTTTAAAGAGGTTCTCAACATTTGCTATAAGCTTACCTGAATCACACTTTGGGCTCTGAATAGAGGCAGAGAGAGCCTCTTGAAAACTCTGCATTGTCTTTACAGATGTTATTTCTGTAACTATTTTTCCAGAGAAAATGATAAAAACCCACTTGAAATGCACAAATATACAGAATATTTTTAGCCATGCTGTTAGCTTGACACCTTTTATATTAGAAGCAGAAGCAGATTTTCTAAATTGTCTTAAAAGACAAAAGAAGGAGCACCTGAATGTACTATTTTCTCCATGTCAGGCTGCTATTGTAAACAACATGCATGGGATAAAAATCAGTCAGAATATGATGTGTTGCAATCCCCATATTACTTCATCAAAATTCATAAGCAAATATTCAAAAAAAATCTAAAAATTTGTAACAAACAACTTTTGTTTAGATTTATAATACAATACTGGATTTGTAAACTCATTGAGAAAATTATGATTTATGACATGATATCATCAAAAAGATATGAATCCAAGTTTGGAACTGGCAGAAACTTTAAATGTGTTCTTCACATCAATCCCCCATGCCAATTTAAAAGTGCAATCCAGTTCATATTTACTTGGGGAAAGGTCTGTTATTTTTCACTAAGATTTCTTGTTTCTCAAGTCTTATTTACAGAACTTCAGCAACATATTTGTTACTCACTGGAGTATTTGGAATAATATTCTTACTATCAAAGAATATGTTACTCTCTAATTAATAATGACAAAAATGATCAAAGTATTAGCAATATAACTATTCAGTTTAACATAACACAATGAACAAGGTTGGAAGAGAGTTTAAAGGAGTGTAATGGAGTTTGTCACTACTTTCCCACTGACAGCAGTTCTGGATTTCTGTTGGAGGTCATTCGTGAAGTATACTTAGTTTCAGGAGCAACTTATTAGGTAGTATTTATTATTTATTTATTTATTTATTAAATTTTTATACCGCCCTTCTCTCAAGAGACTCAGGGCGGTGTACAAACAGAAGCACTCTGCAGGCTTCCTAACCCCTCTGCACGCCCCGTTTTTCACAAAAACAGGTGAAAAGTGGGTCTGTTTTTGTGAAAAACAGGTTGCACAGAGGGCTTGGGAGGACTACAGACTTCTGGGGACTGGGGAAAGGCAAAACCACCCCCATTTTTGTGAAAATTAGGTGAAAAATGGGCTGTTCTTCCGAAAAACGAGGGTGTTTTTGCCTTTCCCCAGCCCTCAGAAGCAGTCTGCAGACCTCCCAAACCTTCTGTGCACCCCGTCTTTTGCAAAAAAAGGTGAAAAATCGGCCTGTTTTGCAAAAAACAGGGTGCACAGAGGGTTTAGGAGGCTTGCAGACTGCTCCTGCGGCCAGGGAGGACAAAAACTTTTTTTTTCTTATTTACCTCTTTGAATCCTGGTGCAACTTATACACAAGTGCGTCTTATAGTCCGAAAAGTACTGTATTTTATGTACACTAAGAGCACATGCACCAAAGACAAATTCCTTGTGAGTCCAATCACACTTGGCCAATAAAGAATTCTATATTATTCTATGTCTTAGTATACTCTCGGTCCTTGTTAATTGCACAGTTCTCTCCTGTTCTTAGCGCTCATACAGACTAGCAGGCAGCCAGCATAGGCTGAATAACACAACAGTCCTATCAGAAATACATTCTGTTTAAGTTTGCAGAATTCCATTTTGACTCTATTTATTTATTTGTTAAATTTATTTGCCACCTAATCTCACCATTGGGCTTACAACAATAAAAAGGAAGAAGTGAAAGACTTTGCATAATTCAAGGCAATGAACAATCAGCCCATACTGCAGTATAATACAGTCTGCATTCTATAAAAAAGCTGTATATGGAGCCTTTCATAGTCTTCTGTTTGGAAGTGAGCCACCAAAGATTGCAATAGCAGTTCCTAGAAGCAGTAGAACTAGTCTCATTCCAGAACCTACTTCTAGGATCCTCTATTCTATCTATGCTGCCTAGGTAAAATGTGCTTTCCTTTGACTTGGAGGAGCGGTCTTTGCAGTCTTCTTGTGAGCAAGAACGTTTCATGGAACGTTACCTTGTATTGTGAACAGTTTGGGGCATCTGAGTGACAGTTTGAGCTTTACCATAAGGAGAGTTCCCTTTCATTAGGGTAATTCATGATTAAAGAAGAGGGCTCAGACTAAAGGCAGTCCACTAGGGGTGAAAATGGCAACTCAGTTCAGTATTGTGGCAGGAGAACCAAATGGACTTTCATATCTAGGACATAATAATGGTAAAGGATCCTCAGTGACCTACTGGGGAAAGTGTGCAGTGAGTTATTGAGGAAAAACAAAAGGCAAGTAATGAAGAGCACCGGTGGACACTTCAGGGACATTTTCCTGCTTTCTCTATAAAAATCTTTAGAATGAATCTGTGTTTTTGTGGAAGGGAGAATTTACTCTATGGTTGCTCTCCATGGTCCTAAAAGAAAACCAAAATCCATTTCCGTCATCTATTGTACTGGCCATGGTGCTGAAATTATTTTTCTACCATCAGCTGTCTAACATTAATTGCCTGAGCTATTGTCTAGAGCAGATAATGGCATCCTATATAAAGCACACCACATTTTCTTTCTTTTTTTATTTAATGTGAATGTTGCTCCTTAATTGTGCTAGTATTTTCAGGTATTTTTAACATTAGGAACATAGAAATATAATACTCCACTCAGGATACATGGCAGTATAATAAAATGTGTTAGTCTTATGGTATCACAAGGCTCTGGTTTTTTTATGTATTTTTGCTCCACCTGTAGGCTTTGGATTGGATTCAGGAAACTGGAGAATATTATCTTTCTACTCACACTTCCCCTGGAGAATCAGTAGATGAAACACACGAGCTTTTGAAAGAATATGGAGAATTCAAAGTACCTGCCAAGGTGAACTGTATTTATAATTTATAAACAATATGAAATTTTATAATTAAGAAATCAATAAATATATAATTGTGGAAGGCACTACTGAGACAACTATTCAGCATGGGGGAGGGGGGATTGCTTGAGCAGAATAATAAATCATACCATGAATTTGTGCATATGGAACGATGAGTTTAATGCCCTTTACTGTTTATGACAATGCAAATCTTATGTAAGTTTAAAGAACGTGATATATTCATTTATAAATGAAATAACTCATGGAATTAGTTTGATTTATATTATCTGATAGGAAACCCAGTTTAATATAATGGTTAAGGTGTCAAATTAGAAGCCGGAAGACCATGAGTTCTAGTTCTACCTTTGATAAGAATTCATCTGGAAGGAGGCAATGGCAAACCTTGCTAAGAAAACTGTAGGGACTTGTCCAGATCATCTCTGGGAATCAGATATAATTAAAGAAAAGGGAAAAAAACTGAAGATATAATATTATACTATTCATAAATACAAACATTTTATAGTTCTCATAATTCAAACACAATTCACATTATTTTAGACAATTGGACTGATATCTAAACACCTCTGTAGGCTAATCCAGTGAAGTTCTTAATGGTATGCTTTTAATATCTAAACACCATACAGCAATTCTCTTCAGTTCTAAAGTGATGTATGGGAGAAAAGGGTTTGTTTGCATGTATGTATGTTTATATGTTTTAGGAAAAAAATTTAAGGTTCCTTAAGAGAAATGAGATTTAAATGTGGTGTACTTAGTTTGTTGGACTGTAGATGTAGGTTCAAGTCCATCTTTAGCCATAGAAGTTTGGCCTATCTTTAGACTAGGTCATACTCTCTCATCCCAGCCTATTTCAGTGTTGTTGTAATGGGGATAAAATCCTCACCTAAAGTACTAAGAGAAGAGGTAGAATATAAGTATGAACAAATAAACAAATGATAGTAGAACTAACTTTATAGTACTTTATAGCAATATATAACTAGTCTTCACTTAACAATCATTCTTTTAATGATTCTATGATGTTATGATGGACCCTCCCCTTCCCAAAAGGTACTAATGACCCATGGTCACATGATCACATTTTGGGTGTTTGGCAACTGGCTTTCGTGTATGGCTGTTTGTGATTTTTCTATAATTTTTGCTGGTTTCTGATGTTGATTTCTGGTTTTTGGCAAAAGCACCCATTGGGTCTAACCAGAGGTGGGTTCCTACTGGTTCAGACCAGTTCTACGGAATCGTTAGTAACTTGGCAGCCTGGTTTGCTGGAACAGGCAGCGACCCAGGCCTGCCATGCCCCTGAGCTGCTTGTCTCGGCAGTGATATAGGGGCTGCCATCTTGTTTTTTGCTTCTGCACATGGACAGAAGCTTTTCTTTAGTACTGCGCATGCACATACACATGTGAAGCATGCACATGCACGCGAAGCATCCCTGAGCGAACCAGCAATAGCAGGATCCAGAATCCACCCCTGGGTCTAACACATTTGTTTAACAGGCATGGTGCTTGCTTAATCACCACAGCAGATAAGGTTGTAAAATCAGGTGTGGACACATGATTTGCTGAGTGACCACCATGATTTATGACCATAATTCTGGACTCAGTTATGGTTGGAAGCCAAGGAGTACTTGTCTGTAACTGCTTTAAGGCAGAATCTCTTCTTTACATTCCAACTTCGGCTGTTTTTGCAATCAGGCTTCAGTTTCCTAACCAGCTCTGTTGCATCCAGTGAATACCTTATAAGAGCTGGGCTGAGAAGGGAGAAATTGGCCTAAAAGTCATATGATGAATTTCCCTTAAGCTTAGAGAGTACACCAAACTTGTTTTTATTTCTATTAAAAATAATCTTTAATCTTTAAAGTCATTTCGGGAAAGTTTTTCATGTCAGTTATTTATTTTATATGTTGCCTGTTGCCAGGTTAGAGCAGGATTGCTTATTTGTCAATTTCCAGCCACGATTTCCCATTCAGCAGTGTTTAATAGAAATAAGTGAAAACATAAGCTGTTCAGAGCTGTTATTTTCTCTTCATCTTATTTTTAAAAGATTATCTCAGAATGAGACTGTTTAGTTATATAGAGATTATTCCAGTGAGCGGGAATGAATACCAGTGGAAAATAATTATTTTGGAGAATAAATTTCTTTTATTTAACTACTATATAGTTGACATTGCTGCATCATATATTCAGTAAGAGTTATATGCTAATTTAAAGTCTTTCCACAAGATGAAACGTTTGATTTTTTTCTCCCCACTGCATCCTCTCACCCCTTTTTCCTGGAAACCATTTTTGAGGGTTGGAAAGATCTTTTGGAACAGCCAGGAAGTGATTGTAGGCAGAGCCATTAGGCAAAAATCATGTGCCTCTCCTCATGTGGGTTCTGTTAATGCCAACAAAGTCTGTGAAATTAAACCCACCAGATCTATTTTATTCGTACTTTCTTGCCCTGATGTCTGACACAGAACACACAGATTTTTTATTTAAAAAAAACCTTTTGATGGAAAAAGCCGCATCCCACCTACACTCTGTCTCCCAAGATTTTAAGGACATTTTTCACATTAGCAGCATTTGTGAAAAAAATACAAGGCCCAGATGGTTACTTTGTGAATTCAAACGGAACAGAATGTCCGTGAAAGATGTGATAACCAAGAACAATTCTTTCCAAACAGCAAACCAAGGAGAAAGTGAAGCTTCTCATTCAGCTGGCCGACAGCTTTGTGGAGAAAGGACACACACACGCCACAGAAATTAGGAAATGGGTTACTACAGTTGACAAGTGCTACCGGGATTTTTCACTGAGAATGGGGAAGTACCGCTACACTTTGGAAAAAGCTCTTGGGATCAATACAGAGGTACTGTAAGTTGCATGTTTTTCTGGCATATCTTTATTAAGAAAGACGCCTGGATTTGGGATGTAGGAGATTCTTTCCCTTCCACCCTGTCCTGCTTTACTTTGGTGCAGCATGGAGATCTCCCAAAATAGATTCGGAAAGACAACATTTGGCTCCACTGCAAGAATAGATAGATAGAATAGATAGTATGAAGGTGATTTGGTTGATAGTTATAATGCTCCCAAAGATAAGTACTATCTGATGACCAAGTAATAGTCCACTCATAAATGTGGGAAGTGTTGCGACCTTCAGAAGGTTGTTTAAGGCCTTTTCTAGCTGCAGATAACATGCTTAACTTGATTGCCAGGGAATGAAATGGTTAAACAGCCGTGGGGTGCAATTCAAACCATTCTGCTGTACCCAGCAAGCAATAATCCCATAAATATATAAGCTTTAAGGGACGAAAAAAATGACTGAAAAGAGGTTTTCTCCCAAAGAGAGCTTTGAAAAATCTTTGTGGCTTCACCACGGAAATTAACTTACAGAGTTTGTTTGTGTGCGTGTATGATTCGTGTTTCCAGAAGCTTCCCCTGCCTTGCTTGAGCTTCGTTTAGTCCGTTTCCCCCCCCAAAAAATTTTTTTGTTTCTGAGCATGAGGGGCGGAAATAGCTGGTAGAGGAATATGGGATAGGAAGCTATTGTGGAAATTGTTTTTAAAAAAAGAGATATTTAGTGTTTTTAATTGAGATCGGCCACTGAATTAAGAATGACCAAGTCTACGCTTTGAATCTCATTTTAAGAAACGTAGTGGGATATGATTGTTTCTTGAGAAGATCAAATTGCATCTCTTGGGACCAATATTTTGGAAGAGCAAAAAAAACACCCCAATCCCCACCCCACTCCCCCATCAGTAACCTTATGTGTTTAAGCAAAGAGGAAAGATTGTTTTCATCACTTCAATTGTCTTTAAGAAGACCCACACAATGAGAGGAAAAAGCTTCTCAGAATCTTTCATCATCCACGACTTGTCAAATCTGATATGCCTTTAACTAATTATTCATAAATATATCAGTGCATTTGGCCTTTTTGCACTGTGCAATATTTTTCTTCCAGTGCTATTGTTTTCTTTTTATCTTTTTTTTTTACTTTGTGAGTACATTTTTGCATTTATTTATTTATTCATTCATTCATTCACTCACTCATAAGGCATAACGATTTATTAAAGCTCCGTGTCACTGCATTTTTCAGGATAATAAAGACCTGGAGTTGGACATCATTCCAGCAAGTCTGTCTGATCGTGAAGTAAGGCTACGTGATGCCAGTCATGAAGCCAATGAAGAAAAGAGAAAGTCAGCCAGAAAAAAAGAGTAAGTGGTGAGAATCAGGTGCCTCAGTAATATATCAATTCACAAAAATCAACCACTTCTTCCCAGCATGTCAGCAAGCTCACCCAGATGTGAGGCAGCTAGAATATCATGTTCTGTACATTTGTACTGAATGTTATTCTGGCAAATGGCCAGAACAGAGATAGACGAAGAACAACATGTAATCATATGGATACAGAAAGTCTGGGATAAATCCAATCCAGATGATTATGTTGTTGTTATAGTGGTGCTTGTGGTTGTTATTGCATTTCAGAAAAGGGCACATCTATTTTGTTTTGGGTAATGACAGGTTACACGCATATTTTGTTGCAGATGTGTTTGAAACAATACAATATTTACAAGCATGTAGCAATTGCTATTGTGCTTGTTACTGAGGAAATATCAGTATTCTAAGGGATTATTCATTGGGAACTAGCCAAGAATTTGTTTCTTGTTCAGTTTGATCTTCAATTTTCCCATGATCAGAAGGAGTATTGTTCCATGCTTTATTATAGTCTGTATTCATTTAATGGTTTAAGAAATAGTGATGCTATTGGCAAGGAAGCAAAAAAGGCATTAGATCAAAATGCAGTGTGACAGAACATTATGTTAGAAATTTTATTCTCTTTTGTTCTGTATATGTTCATTGGTCGGGAACTAAATGGGTTTTTTTCCCCCAATTTATCAAGTTAAAAGCACAAACTGTATTACTTCAATAAGATTAACACAATGGCATTTCTTTTGGATTCCAGAAATTTTTATAGTCTCTGGAATGTTAATTATTATGTAAACTACATAGTAATGTCCAGATAACTATATTGCACAACAAATTCAAATGCATCCATACTCCAATATGTTCTAAATAGTGTGTTGGAACGTTAAAAGAAAATAGTAATCTATTAAAGTCTGAGAACTCTCAGTAAGAGAAAAAAATATCAGTGTAATAATACTGCAGAAATATTTAGCATCCATCATTCCAGACACACACATATATCTTTATCTTCTCTTGTGTTTTATTCATATATTTATATATTATACTTCAGCTTATCTTTTCTATGGAAGGTTTAAGGCAGTTTTTATAATTCTTCTCTCAGAAATGTTATCAGCACAACTATGAGACAGACAAAACTGAAAGATTGTGCTTGTGTCTGTGTGCTTGTTCTATATATTTACACAAAACCATTTCTCCTTGTAGGTTCATCATGGCTGAATTGCTTCAGACAGAGAAGGCCTATGTTAGGGACCTGCATGAATGTTTAGAGGTATGGAGTCTTGCAAGAATAAATACAATGTTTTATATAAAGTGCATATGGTATAATGAACTGTTGTATACAGTATACCAACGATTTGAAAAATAATAATTTTTATTCAGTAGTAGTATTACAGGTTGTTGACCATTATAGCAAATGTGACTTAAGTGAAAAAGGGAAAAACCTGGTTCATTCCTTCTGCTTTAGCATGGTAAATTGATAGTTTTTGCTGCCACCATCTATTTTTGAAAGGGCACCTCACCTGACATCCACCCTCTCATGGTGTGGTGTGGTGTGTGTGTGTGTGGTGTGTGTGTGTGTGTGAAAGAAATGTGGCAGTCACAGCCTGTACTGAACAATTGAAATGTCAAAATGTGACATGTCCATATTGCAACTTCCTGATCATAAAATTCCTCCTCCCTCCTTCCTACAATTTTGGCAGATAGTCATTTTTTACAAAAGAAATGTAATGCAAATTTATTGAAAAAAGGAAGTGATTAATGTTTTTATTTTTTTTAAATCAACTTTATTAAATTTCAAAGGAAGATAAAATACAAATTAATGAAAAGACATTAACAAATGAAGGAATTGGAGTGGAAAACAGTTAAGAAGTGACAAGAGAAAAGAAAGAAAACAAAAACAAAAAAATGACTTCCAACTTTCTTTAATAAATGTATAAATATAATAAAGTAACATTGTACTATAAATCAAAACAAAAATATCATGTAAACTATACAAACTAAACAATGCAAACTAAAGCTATATAGAAAAATAACTATTTATTTTAAATGTAAACAAACCTTTAAAAACTGCCTTTCTAGAAATCCGCAATATTTCTATAATCATAACAAATCTAATTAGCAAATCCTAAAACTTCATTTTTATCTTTCTCAAGTAAGAAATCCAAAAGGGATCTCCATGTAGAAACAAGCTAGATAAACTTTTATCTTTCATCAAAGTGATCAAGAAATTATAAATATTTTTTTTAACCTCTTTGTATTTGCTAGTATTAAAGCACCAGCATTCAAAAATGGGGGAGACCAGCAGAGAGCTGTTCTGATCATGGGACAGAAATTAAGAGCATTACAAAAGAATAGAATAGAATAGAATAGAATAG
>JANHFT010003964.1:0-13059 GCA_032467955.1 Pseudoxenodon macrops
AGCTCAAGCCAAACAATACAGGCAGAGTTTCAGCAGAAGCCCATAGTACACGACACATACTTAAAAAAAACCTTTTAAAGCCTTTTTTTTACTTCCAATTGGGCGAATAGGTAGTAAAAATGCTTTTACAAAGTTTTTAAAAAGGTTCATCAACTGTGACAATCAGATGTGCCACCAATCGTGGGATCTTTTTAAAAAAAAACTTTTAAAAAGCATTTTTACTATCGGTTCTCTGAACCAGAATAATTTATTACTACCGGTTCGGCAAAACCGGGAAGAACCAGCAGCATTTCACCCCTGGTTTTGTTATCAGGCCTTGGGAGCCCATAGAAACATGGAGCCCATTAAATGGTTGCTATAAGCTTGATTGCAATCTTCCCTGCCTTTTGTTAATATAGGTTTTAATTCTTTTAACTGGTTTAATCCCTTGACATCCGAAACAGTAAAGGAGGAAATAAAGAACAACTGTTTAAATGGACAAATTAGATCGTTTTGTTTTAATGGTGTATGCTGCCCAGGGTCACATACATGGGAGAAGGGCAGCTGTATAAATGTAATAAATAAATTGTGAAACTGATGAAATATCAAGCAGCTCAGTTCCAACACTGGCGGCTTTGAGAGAGTTAACAAGGTTTTCTCACACAACAGAAATTGATCAACTGATGAATGCCCAGGTTGTTTATTGATACTGTACTATAAATATATACTGTAATTATTTTATATAGTCTAATGCACCATCTGTATTTTTGACATTGCTTTTCAATCTGATCTCAGTTGCCATTTTCTTTTCCTTGTTTCCATAAGGATATACACACATATGTGCGTGTGTATATCTGCCAATTGAGAATGATTTACCTTGCATTAGAAAAGTGGCATTACTGATAAAATCTCATTTGGGAAAATCCATATACAAGCTATAATTCCAAATGCCTGGTTTTTGTTAAAAAGATATATTTTGCTTTCATTTGATCCTTTGCCTTCTTGCAAATATCGTCATCTCTTCCTTTTTCCAAGTGTTCATTTTCAACAGATTGGCCGAATCTTTCTCATTATTAATTAACATTATCTTGTTGGTTGTCATATGTTGAATTTAACTCCAGTTCTTCATGACTGCTATATTTTACCCTGTACAATATTGGTACAAAAATGTGGTCAAAGAGATTCAACATTTCAGATTCAGGTTCAGCTGATGCACATTGAAAGTCATTGCCTGATTTCTGGGCCTCAACCATGACACTAACCCACCTGTCCTATAGTGTGGCATTTATTTATTAGCTTAATTTATTTCTCCATCCATTCATACCACTGCCCAACTCATAATGGCAGCTTCAGGCAGCTAACATTAGATTAAGAACAAAGAAAAAATAGATGACAAAATTTTAAAAAGTAAAAACAAAAGCTCTCTTAAATTGCTCCAGAGCAAAGTCATCTAATGTCCCAGCCCAATACTCAATTCTAATTGGTTCAAGGTTGGTTCTATATTGACCATTCTTGGAAGTCTGTAGCTGTTTCTAGTTATTCAGGTGGGCAATGGAGGTGGGTGTTGTGAGCCCAGATCAATTGGTCAACCTGATCAGGTCGGTCAGATTATTTAAAGACACATAAGAAACTTCCAACAGCCTGGAAATGAAGACATTTAAGCTTGAGCTCTGCAGTTCCATCCCAAAGTTTAGTTCTGGCCCTAAGACGATCCTTACCTGTGAAACTTCTCACCTTGTTATCAATGGAGTTTGTATTCTGTACCCTCTTTAATGTCTTTACAGTTTAGAAGTGACTCACCTTTATAATTCTAGACTAGAGGAGAAGCCCTTTGCAGCTGGAAGGAACTGGTCCAGTCAGGGTTCCCAATGGAAGCAACCAGGACATGGATTTCCAGATACAGGGAGTTCAAGATCTTTACCTGAAGAGGTAGCCTCTGAGGATATTGCAGCTCTTTCAACTCTTGTTCAAATTGTTAAGAAGAAAAACGCTGAAAGGGATGTAGTTAAGCAGACAACTAAAGCTGGGAGCCAGCGACATTTAAAAACACAACACTAAGAGCAAAATTGCTTATCCTAGCAACACATTGGCAAAGCGGTATGCTGCAGAGAAAACAGCATTAAGGACTTGTGAAAGTACTGCAGAGAAAGGTGGTGACAATTATTTCAATTGCACCTGCAAGGCTGAATTGTTTTTGCCATCAGTTTGCCAGAATGATTACAGAAAAGAGCAGGATAAGCTATAGTCATAAGGACAACTTATTGGGGAAGACATTGGAGGAGCACACAATACTGCTTCCCCAAATTAGACCATGTTGTACCTCTCAGCAATTTGTATCTCTAAAGAAGCTAAGGCAAACTGATGTTTAAGTCCAAGAGAAGTAAGGGATGTGTTTAGCATAAAGGCACATTAATAGTTGCAATTACTTTAGATGATTTGCAGGAGCAGAAGAGTTGGCGATGGGGAGAATGCAGGGCTTGGGTGTCCACCGTTATTGAGAGTTGAAATTGAAGTATATTGTGAGAAGTACATGGAGGTTTTCAGAGGTGGGTTTCAGCAGGTTCTGACCAGTTTTGGAGAAACAGTAAGGAAAATTTTGAGTAGTTTGGAGAACTGGTAAATACCACTCCCCCATCTATAGATGGGGAAGGGGCCGTCTATTACCTGGCCCCTCCGCCATCTATTCTCTGCCTCCTGAGTCTCAACTGATCAGGAGAAAATGGGAATTTTGCAGTAACCTTCGCAGGGAGTGGGGAGAGAATGGAGATTTTGCAGTATCTTTCCCCTGCCACAAACCCCAAAGCCACGCCATGCCCCCCAAGCCATGCCCACAGAACTGGTAGTAAAAAAATTGAATCCCACCACTGTCCTACTTACACAGGGAGTCATACATTAGATCTGATGTTTGCCTCAGGGTACTGGGATCATGATCTGGATTTGGGGGACATTTTCATAGAGGTAACATTCCCTCTTCACCCTAGAGTCCTCTATAGCAGCCCCTCACCACAGGGAGGTGGAAAGGAACCTATTTGGTCTGGTCACCCCCAGGTGCCTAATGGACCCATGCAGTTTCAGAGAATGCTTATGAGTTTTCCTGAAGCTTTGACACACAGTTTGGCAGAGGCCCTTGTCACGGTTTAGAATGAGCAGGTGACAGGGCCTGTGCAGACTCTCATAGAGCACCATGGTTTACCAAGTAAAGATTAAACAACACAAGAGACACCTAAGCGTTGCTAGGCTGACTGGGCACAGAGTCCCAGTTTCCTTACAGGTATAATTCAAGGTGCTGGTTATTATCTTTAAAGCTATATATGCAGGGGTGGGTTCTAACTTACCTTGCCGCCAGTTTGCTGCCTCCCGCGCCGCATGCGTGCTCCTCGTGGGTGCACGCATGTACAGTAGAAAAAAATCCAAAAAATTCTTTCCCCCCCCAAAAAAAGATGGCAACGCATGCACAGTGCCAGAAACTCGGCTTCTGCGCATGCGCAGAAGGAAAAAACCTGGAAAAAAATTCAAAAAAAAGATGGCGGCATCCACGGACCAGAACCGGTTCTGTGATGTCACTTACTCAGCTTACTACCTACTCGGTAGAACTGGTCCAAACCGGTAGGAACCCACCTCTGTCTATATGGCACAGGAGCAGGTTACCTGTAGGACTACTTCTCCCTAGGGACAATTGCCTGTACTATCATATTGGATGAGGTGGAATGTTTCTAGTCCCCCCTCCCAAATGTTGCCATCCTCTAGGACAGTGATGGCTAACCTGTTCTGGACCGAGTGCTCGAACTCCCAAAATGTAATGCGTGTGCGGCCCTCCGCATGCACCCCACTCCCATGCATGTGTATGCAACCCTCTGCATGTACTCACCCCCTGCATATTGCACGTGGCATGTGCGGCAGAGACACGAAGACCAGCTGGCCTGCAGGAGGCATGCGCACATGCACGCAGAGTTGAACTGGGGCGACGGTTCACTTGTCATCAGAGAGGGTGCTGCATGCCACCTCTGGCACACGTGCCATAGGTTCACCATCATGACTCTAGGACCTAAGAGTATGTCTAATCCTTAGCAGGTTCCCCAGCTTTTAACCTTCCAAAGACCACTTAAAATCTGGTTTTCCCCCAAGCGTTGGGATAGATGATATGAACTTGTGGGTACATGTAAAAGATAGGCAAGTTTTCATTTGGTTTGATTTGGATCTTTGTGGTTTTAATACTTATATTGTGCATAAATGTTTTATCTTTTAATTGTGAGCTGCCCTGAATTTGGTATAAGATGGATGGCTATACGTGTGCTTTAAATAGATTTCAAATCATTTTCTGGGAGATGTGACCCTTTCAATTTTCAACAGTAAATATTATTAGAAATATTTGTCCTTGGGAGTAAGTAAGAAACAAGCTGTCTTTTGTTTTTGAGTTAGGAACAAAAAAAGACTCACCTGAAATTTTCTATCAATTTGTTTCAGCTGACTCATAAAATCATAGACTCATAGGGCTGGACTGAGCTGTGATCATCACAGCAAAACTTGAAATGGGTTGAATTTTTTGTATTTCATAGGAACCAAACATGAACTGTTTTGACTGTTCCAACCATTTAAAAATTGGAAACTGAACCATCTGCTACTCCCTTATTTTTCACTCTGAAAGTAGTTGGAGTGGCAACTGAATGTTAGTTACCATCCAAATTGCAGAAAGTGGCTACAGTGCTCCAACCCTCAGTAACACATGTCTCCAACTAATTTCCCACACTTAAAGTGAGGCCTGCCCAGATGTTGTGGGAAATGAAAATGGCAGCTTCAAGCCAACTTGGGCATCACTAATGCAAACGCATTCCCTCAGGTGAAACTCTTTGCCTTAAGACTCTCATTTTCTGAAGTTAGGGCCTGGATCTATGGAAAACAAGATGTCAGAAGAGAAAAAAAATTAGAGAAACTGTAGATGGTGTCTTGCAGGAAAATAGGATTGGGTTAGAAAGCAGGGGAAGAACGAAGATTAGAGCTCTAGAAGCGAGAAAGATAAGAGATAAAAGAAGCATGAAAAAAGTTTAGTAGTTGTTTCAGCCCAAACTTGGGTTATAGATCTTTATTTTTTGCCATTGTTGGAAGAAATGTCCATCTAAGTTCAGTTCCAAGTGGGGGAAAAGACACTGGAAACATGGAGAGTGCTTGGAAAGATGGTTTAATGGTGGACAGGAGTGCATAACTTGAGTTCCTGAACAGAGAAGGGCTGAGATGCCGAGAGGGCCTTGGTTTTATGCCCTCTGTTGGGCATTGTCTTTGAGCTTGTATTCTGATTGGTTGTCAGACTCCCATGGGGCCATGCAGGGGCAACTCTGTAGGCTGTGTTTTGAGTTCAGGTTTGGCTGAGTTTTGCTGGGTGGTGATGTAATGAAAGGGCTTTGGGCAATTCCTGATATGGCTCTGTCTGAAGAAGGTAGGTCTCTGTTATGTATAACAAAGGTGGGGGGCTGAGTTTCTGCTTCTGTGAATTTCTACTTCTCTTTTTTTAGGGGAAATATTCTGCCTTTTTAGTATCCTTAAGTATTTCATTCCTCCAGGAGGGGGGTAGGTGCTACCGTAGCTTCCTTCACTTTCATTAGGATAAATGAAAAAGTGTGAAAATTAACAGACAACACAAGCATTTTCCCCCCTTCCTATGATTGTGCTTAGAAAGTGTGAAGGACTGTAATTTATCAGCATTTTTAAGTAAAGCTTATGATGGAGTGATGGGTTAAACTGCACTGTTATTTCAAAGCCAGGGAAGCTGTGGGTCAAAAAGCAACCTTAGTATCACCAGGGAGGAATTTAATCTGTGTTCTCCACTTGATATATGCCCTTTAAAAAAAAAAGACAAGTCAGAAGCATTTTTTTTTTAAAGTTTATCTTTAAAAACAGTGTCCTGTGGAGAACTTTTCAATAATGAACCAGTTCCAGCCTCTGGGATGCTTCCAAGGAAACTACATATTGTGCATCGTTCCCAGAATTTTATTAGCAATGATGTCTTCCATTTGTAATGCTCCCATGATTTCTGATGCTTCTTCCCTCTTCCTCTCAGCTCACAGGGTTATAGGAGGAGGAGAATGGAGAGAGATGAGCAATGTCTTTAATGACATACCCATAGAAACTCTAATTAGAAGAACTCACTTGCTCATATTTAGAGAAGAAATCTTATCCTTTTCAGCAAGGCTTCTGTAAATCTACATCCTCTCAAATTTGAGCCGAGTTCCTTAGAAGAGAGGCATTAACTCAGACTATATACTTATATAATTCAGATCCCAAGCCAAATCCCATTAGCTCCCTAAAACTTGCTTTTTGAATTACACAAAACCTTAAGTATAGTGGATTCCTTAAAGCAACATCATGTGGTTTTAGGCTGGCATAAAGGCTTGGAAGAGGTTGAGTTGCTTTAATAACTAGCAGAACAGAATTGTGCTCCCATGAGATCTAAAGTCTGCTCAGCCCTGAAAGATAGATATATCCACAGTCCCCTTCCTTCCTTCCTTCCTTCCTTCCTTCCTTCCTTCCTCTATCTAAATCTCTGTGTCTCTATCTAATCTCCATAGTCCCTTTTCTTTCTATCTTCCAGGACTGAACAGACTTCCATATATATATATATCTGTATCTGTATGCATGTGTGTGTGTATGTGTGTGTGTGTGTGTATAAAAATTTGGATATTCTTTTTCACAAACTTAGTAGAACAATTCCAATCCTATAGTACCGCTTTATACTATTTTTCTTTTGAGATAGTTTACTTACAGCTATCATTACAGAAAGACTGTAGTTAAGAGCCCTAGTGAATTGTTCTTAATACGTTGATGTTTCCTGAGTATAAAAACCCAATGTTGTATCACTCTTTTTCCCCCAACTACTATACTGAAGAGGCCCGGGGGAGAGAAGATACAAATATATTTTTGGGTCTTAGAGAGCAAGCCACATCTCCCATCTATGCTTCTCACAACTTAATATACCAAGCATGAGATAATAAATGAGCCTGGGATAGTATACCAACATAAGATAATAGAATGCAGTTTGATGAATTCAGATGAGCTATTTAACATTACATGGAGATCTCCTCAGTCTACTTTTTTTCTGTGGCAATCAAGATAAATTTTAATCATGCATAACTTTACTGTAACAATGTCTCCTGATAATAGATCCTAGTGGCCCAGTGTCTACAGATAAGCAAAATTAAAAGAAGAAAAATGTCTGCTTCATTGTCTTGGAAATCATTGATGTTGTTCTCTTTTATTTTAAATGTTGCTGCAAAATATAATGTGTTATCAAAACAGAGCCCTAATGTTGTGCAGTATTAAAAAGATGATGGATAGATACCACTGTGCTAATTCTACTTCAAATAGGACATAATAAGGAAGTAGTAAAGTTGCTGGCAAATCCCTCAAGTTTTAAATTCCAGAAAATTCTAGTAATATATGAAACAATCACATGAATATTCCATTGTTGATTATGTTGGGAAGCTGGATTGTAACATTCAGTTTGTTCTCATGATCCCTTACCCTGGCAAGATAAAACCTAACAGGATTCATGTCACTTAGAATTGCTTTTGATAGGGAGATTAACGCATATATTTAATTAATTAATAAAATTCAGGGTACATATTAGCTTTACCACCAACAGCCAACCACTTAAGGCAAAAGGTGCAGGAGATTAAGAGATATCTAATTTGGTCATGGCTACATTGCCATATGTAATACTTAAGATTTCAGATGAACTGTAATACTAGGGTTTCATGCAGTTAGAAGTCTTGGCTAGAGATAACTCATGTTCCATGGGGTAGAAGAAATTACTGTACAAATATTATTGAGATTGTGTTATGAATCAGAATAGAGCTGGGAGGGACCTTGGAGTTCTTCTAATCCAGCCCTTTGCTCAAGCAGGAGATCCTATACTATTTCAGACAAGTGATTCTCCAGTCTCTTCTTCAAAACCTCCAGTGATGAAGCACCCACAACTTCTGAAGGCAAGCTGTTCCACGGGTTAATTGTCCTCACTATTAGGAAGTGTCTCCTTAATTCCCGGTTGCTTCTCTCCTTGATTAGTTTTCATCCATTGTTTCTTGTCCTGCCATTTGGTGCTTTGGAAAATAAATTGATCCCCTCCTCTTTCTGGTAACCTCTCAAATGCTGGAATACTACTATCATGTTGCCCCCCCTTCTTTCTCTAGACTACCCAAACCCAAATCCTGCAATCATCCTTCGTATGTTTTAATCTCCAGGTCCTTAATCATCTTAGTTGCTCTTCTTAGCACTTTTTCCAAAGTCTCAACATCTTTTTTTGCAATGTGGTGACCAAAACTGGATGCAGTACTCCAGGTGTAATCTTACTAAGGCTTTATAAAGCGATACTAATACTTCACATAATTTTGATTCTATGCCTCTGTTTATACAACCACGAATTGAATTAGCTTTATTGGCTGTTGCTGCACACTGCTGGCTCATGTTTAAGTGATCATCCACTAAGGTCGCTCTCACAGTGACTGTTTTTGAGCCAGGTTTCACCTACTCTGTACTTGTACCTTTGGTTTTTCCTGCCCAGGTGTAAAACTTTGCTTTTAAATTTCATGTTGTTGGATAGGACCCATTGTTCAAGTCTGTAAATATCTTTTTTTTAATCATGTTTTATTTTATTTTTCTTCCCCCAACTCCCCAAACACAGCTTACAACATCAGCTGTCAGAGTACACATTTTCAACCTTTACATTTATATAATTTTAACACAATATAATCACAATTTCTTTATCCATTCCACCATCAAATTTCATACTTATCTATATTTGTTCTTTCCTCTTATCTTCTATATCCTTTAATTCTGCAACAATGTTCCAACCCTTTCCTACTTCCCTTCTTCTTTCTTTCTCCCCTTTTCTACTGCCCTAAACCTTCCTTTCTCCCTTCTTCCACCTTCTCCCTCTCCCATCCAAGTCTGTAAATATCTTTTTGGATCCTGAGCTTGTCTTCTGGGGTGTTGGCTACAACAATAGAGTTTCACTACATGGGATCCAATTTAGATATTAGGCCTTTTTAGGATCAATTATTTTGGGATAAATATGTTTAACTCAGAAGGAGCAGCAAAACTACCGATAAAGTAACAGTGCTGACTGTGCTCCTGTGTTTTTGCTCCCATTCTCTGGTCTAGAAATTTCTGACATCCAGCATTATGGATTATTTCCCAGGTTCCTGACTGCTTCTATTGCATTACATACTTCCTTCCTAAGCTCACCATTAATCTTGCATTAAGAGCCATATCTGACCCAAACTGTATCTGGTACCTGACCTTCTATTACAAGATCACAGCATCATATCTGCAACCCTGGTGCAATATTATTAGATTTCCCTTTACTGAAAAATAGTGTAAAGAAAGAGAAGACGAGAAGAAATTGCTCTTTTGAAAAGTCAAATGCAGTTATGTCTTCATGAACCAATTTAAAATTTACATATACTCCTGGCAACCAGACCCTGAGAAAGGAATTGGTCTCCTTAGAGGAACATACAACCGTCATTTGCTTTATTGCTACTAGCAGACATTATTGGAAGCCTAAATGAAAAGAATACATCATAGTGGCAGGCTTCTATCTTCCATTCTGTAGAATATATTAAGGATTTCCTGTGTGAAATTTCCAGGCTGGTTTAAAAAAAACAAAACCTACAGCATGTTTCAATCTATGCACAATGGCAAACCACTTCTGAAAACTTGCAGAGAAAACCCCAGGGACTTGTTCGCTGCTGACTTGAAGGAACTTTCTTTCTTTTTTTCTTCACCAAATGCTTTCATTTGTCTTAGATTTCAGGTACCACGGGGGTGGGATCTTGCATTTGCAAGCAGCCGGCTAAATTGAGTAGCTTACCTGGGTTTAAAGAAATGTGTGTGCTTAGTCCATCAGCAATGATTCTTTTAGTGAGAGGGATATTAAGGTAAGGGAATTTGTATTTCTTCTCACTCTTGTCAGCAAACAAAAAGGAGCCTAAGGGAGAAGCATTAGGCCGGACAGAAGGTTCTCAGGATGAACATAGATCTCTGTATGGCAATAATAATAATAATGCCTTGTTTACTGCCCAAATTCAGCTATTTCAGACCTTTCATCCCTGAAGTTTGAATGGCAATGTACATGCCGCTGGGGCACTAAAGAGTTTATGCTTTTAAAAAGAGGTGAATATTTTTTTCCAATTGTTGGCATTTGTTGGAGAATCATATACAAGGATTCCTTGACTTACATTTAATGACTGTTCAAAGTTACAGCGGCACTGAAAAAAACGTGGTTTATGACCGTTTTTCACACTTGCGACTGTTGCAGCATCTCCACGATTGTGTGAGCAAAATTCAGACAGGTGGCTCCTATTTATGACGGTTGCAGGTCACGTGGTCAACTTTTTGCCACCTTCTGACAAGCAAAATCAATGGGGAAACCAGATTCACTTAACAGCTATGTTACTCACTTACCAACTACAATAATCCACTTAGCAACTGAAAGTGGCATAAAATAGGGCAAAATGCACTTAACCAATGTATTGCCCAGCAACAGAAATGTTGGGCTCCATTTCGATTGTAAATTGAGGACTAGCCATATAGTATCCCTACTAATTTGCCGTTTCTAAATTATATCCTCAAAACCCATTGCTAGTTACCGTATTACCTGAGGTGGAGCAAATCCTTTGCAAGAGTTTCTTCACAATGTGGCGGGAGTGTGTATGAAACAACTGAAATCATTAAAAATAGCACCTCTTTTACCAGGCTTCTTGGCTGTTTCAGAAGTTTCTCTCATCTACAATCCTCGACTTACAACCACAATCGAGCCCCAAATTTCTGTTGCTACGTGAGACATTTGCTCAGTGAGTTTTGCCCCATTTTACAACCTTTCTTGCCACAGTTGCTAAGTGAACCACTGCAGTTGTTAAGTTAGTAACAAGATTGTTAAGTGAATCAGGTTTCACTTTGCTTGTCAGAAGGTCGCAAAAGGTGGTCATGTGACCCCAAGACACTGCAACCGTCATAAATATGAGCCAGTTGCCATGCGTTTGAATTTTGATCACATATCCACAGTCCCCTTCCTTCCTTCATGAATATGAAAACTGGTCACTTTTTCCAGTGCCGTTGTAACGTCGAATGGTCACTAAATGAACTATTGTAACTTGAAGAGTACCTGTATCTCTCCACAAGAGAGCTGGAAGAGTGCAAACAGCTGCAGAAGCCTATCAATCTGGTTCAGAGGTGGGTTCTAATTTACCTCGCCGCCGGTTTGCTGCCTCCCATTCCGCGTGGCTGCAACGTGTGGCTGTGTGTGTGCTTCGCACGCGCATGCGCAGTACAAAAAAATGACAAAAAACGCTGAAAACAAGATGGCGATGCATGCACAGTGCCAGAAACTCATGTGCACAAGAAAGAAAAAAACAGAAAAAATTCAAAAAAAAAATTCCCCCCAAAAAAATAAATCCACAAAAAAGATGGCGGCGTCCATGGACCAGAACTGATTTTGTGACGTCACCAGCGGCTTACTACCTACTCTATAGAACCAGTCTGTAAAAGCATTGTGAAGTAGTATATAAGTCTAAGTACTATTGCTATAGAAGGACTTGCACAGCTCACAACATCTGAGTCAAAAGTAATTCCTTCTCACAGGTAGCAGATTTCCAAACAAGTTACCAACGGTTTGAACAGGGCATTTTTATCCAGTATTTTTAAGGCATATAGAAATGTTTCAGTAACAGTGGAAACTAATAATCCCAATGTAACCAGAGGAATATGAGATAAGGCAGGGGTGTCAAACTGGTGGCCCGCAGGCCAGATGCGTCATGCGCAGGCCCTGCCCACCCTAGCTCTGTGAAGGGAAAAAACATTGTGAAACATCATATGACGGCAACATGACGCTGTGAGTTTGACACCCGTGAGATAAGGCATTGCCCCAGTCATCTATAAAACGGAGTAGCTTTACTTGGCGAAATTACATCTCACAATTAGTTCAGTAAAGAATAAGCAGCTAAGGATCAACTTGCAAGAGAGATTATGGTTTTGAAGAGTGTTAGGTGAAGAGAAAATAAGTGCTTCTTACATTCTCCTAGAGTGTAAGACTTGCAGGTGCTAAATGACCATTTTATTATGATTAATAACACTTTATCATGTACAAATCTCAGCTGTACTCTCTATTTGTGTAGAATACCGGTAGCAGTTGTGTGATGTGACAATTAGTGAATAAGAAATCCCTTTCCTTAATTATATCTCTTTCCCTATATAGAGACATAGGAATCTACGGTATTTGAATAGACTCTTTTTTTTATTGGTATGAATGACACAATATTGTAATTTATTGTGTACGCCAAGAGATAGCAGCCTCTAACCAGCTAGAATGATCTTTAGGATTTAACAGAGATAAACCTGGTTAGCACTTGCAGGACAGACCATCAGGATGTAAGGTTTCTCATTGAAGATTGGATTACACACAAGCCTCTAGAAGCTCACTTCCTGATGCTAAAGATAAACTAAGAATTATGAAAGAATTCCAGCAAGTTTCAAGCATCAAGCACAAAGCTTGTTTATAATAAACAATCTTCACAGTTCTTGCATTCTTTTTCTCCTGCTTCCTCTACATAAAGGCCTAGTAACATTTCTCTTTAGTATGGGAGCAAAATAATTTCCCATCTGTTCTTTGTTCTGCAAAATTGAAATAGAATATAGGTTGTTTCCTTTTGAACATGAAAATACCAGAGTTTGAGTTTGATGAGTGGTAAGAAAACATACATCTCGCAAGAAGGAAATGGCAAGCTGTTCCCTATTAATATTCAAATATTAGTTAATTTGAGAGAGTTCTTCCCACATTACAGTGAAATAGCTTTGAGAGTTTTTTTTTCCTAAATAAATTTCCAAGCTAAAGAGAAAAATGTTGGCCTCTCTACTTTTCCCACTGGTTTCTCTGTGCAAAATTATACTATTGCTAATACAATAATTATAAACGGGAACATTTCAGCATTGTTATAAAAAATACCCCAAAAAAAGAAACAGGAAACAGAAACACAAGCAATAAATCTTACTTTAAGATTCAGAGGTTTATTCATGAGCAATTTGGAACATGAACAG
>JANHFT010003964.1:17887-38736 GCA_032467955.1 Pseudoxenodon macrops
TTCTCATCCAAGAAGCTTCTTCAGCTCTGACAGGATAGTGGGGAATGGAAGGATTTATATTCCTTGCAGACAGCTGGACCTTTGCATCCTTTTAGAGCAGTGGTTCTCAACCTTCCTAATGCCACGACCCTTTAATACAGTTCCTCATGTTGTAATGACCCCCAACCATAAAACTAGGCATGGGGTGGTGGTGGTCTGGCCGCCAGTCTCCAAATGGGACAGGGCTGGGATGAGCAACTCGGGGGTGGCTGCTGTCTCCCCCTCCCCACCCCAAGGGACAAAGTGGTGCAGGTGTGTGTGTGTGTTTGTATGTGTGTGTGTGTGTGTGCGTCCCTGAACCCACCAGAAGTAAGAAAACCACCCACTCCTCTTGTGGGACTTCCCCGATGCTTTGCCGCAACTCGGCGGTTGTGCCCTGCTTGCTGAGCGCCCGCGTGAACTTCTGAGTCTCCAAGGAGGCGGGGGCTGCGGACAGAAGAGACATTATTGCCATCCTTCCCGCCTCGGTCCTCAGCTCCTTCCTCCCGGTTCTTTCCGGTGCCCCCCTTCCCCTCAAGGCTGGGAGACCGAGACCGACCCCAGCCCCATGTCAGGGCACTGCCTCGATGGTGCTCGGGCACCCCATCCCTCCCCCCACCATCTCCAGTCCTTTGTCAAGCGCAACTGTCCAATCCGCTCGCCGGTGTCTCTCGTGTCACAATTGGCTCTGCGCCGGCTGGCCTCGCACCACCGCTCCTGTCAGGTAGCCCCTCCCTTTCGCAAGGCAGTGCCTGCTACCGCCGCTCCCCTGGGTCCAAACACTGACGTGCTCGGGAGACAGCGATTCCTCGGAGGCTGATTGGCGCAAGCAAAATGGAGGAGGCATGGCCCTGCTCCTTCTAGTAAGAGGTGGTGTCGCTTTTAGGTGACCCCTGTGAAAGGGTCGTTCGGCCCCCAAAGGGGTCGCGACCCACAGGTTGAGAACCACTGTTTTAGAGGATCATTGAAGCATTTGGAGGTTTACCTGTCTCCTCAGGGTCACCTGAGTAGAGCTCCTGGTTCCTGTAGTCTGCAATTTTTTTCTCTGGAAATCCATTCCCACTCCCACACCATTCAAAGGGTGTTCATCCAACAGTGAGAAGCAAAATGTCTTCAAAAAGAAAAACAAGGAAGTCGAGTTGCCTCCTGAAAAAGAACCTTTGGGACATTCCTCTCCCTGTTTCTTCTCCGAACCCCTTTGTGCAAATGTGCTAGAGCTTCACTCAGTCTCTCTCTCTCTCTCTCTCCTTTCTACAGATGGCTTGACTGTATGTGGCAGTGAGGGTATCTAATAGACCCAGCTGGGTCAAATCATGTAGTTTCTCTCCGGTCTCTGCCTTTCCAATCCCAACTGCAATCAGCCAGGCCAGGTTTGACCACTAACCATATCAAATTCTTATTGCACATCTAAAAAGTAGGAGAGAAAAGGCAAAGAGCAGTGATACCATACCCCACACCCCCATCTTTTGAAGTAAGCCTTGACTCCTGTTGGCTGCCTGAACAAATCCCTGCAATTTTCTTGGCATGATTTTAGAATTAGTTTGCCCTTCTTAGGGCTGAGAGAGAATGATGACTGTCCCAAGGTCACCTAGCTGGCTTCATGCTTAAGGTAGGACTGGATCTCCAGGTCTTTTTGTTTCTACTCCGGTGCCTTAACCACTATACCAAACAAATACCCCCCAGCCCCTCCCAAATTGGCTTTTGTTCTCTTAGTCTGACAGGCAAAAAAGTATCTGCAAGGAAACAATGCTTTGCCTTAGAGCAGGAAACTAGTTTCAGAAAAGACGCTTTGCTGTTACAAATCAACTACATACACTTTGTGTATGTAGTTGATTTGTAGCTCCTTGGTTTACATGCGGTTTAGGTTAGCTTTAAAACGGAGGGGAAAACGCAAACTAGAAACTGACTAATAAACCTTACACAGTTTGCTCCTGTACAAGACTGATTCTGGAATAAACCTTATACGGAATAATAGAGTTGGAAGGGATCTTGTAGATCATCTAGTCCAGCCCCTTGCTCAAGCAGGAGACCCTATACCATTTCTGACAAGTGGCTGTCAAGTCTCTTCTTGAAAGGTGCCAGTGATGAAGCACCCACAACTACTAAAGGAAAGCTGTCCCATTGGTTGATTGCTCTCACACTGTCAGAAAATTTCTCCTGATTTCTAGGTTGAATCTCTCGTCGATCAGTTTCCATCCATTGTTCCTTGTCTGGCCTTCAGGTGCTTTGGAAAAGAGGTTGTCCCCCTCCTCAAATATTGGAACACTGCTATCATGTCTCCCCTGGCCCTTCTCTTCACTAGACTAGCCATGCCCACTCAGTTCTCGCAACTGTTCTTCATATATTTTAGCCTCCAGGCCCCTAATCATCTTTGTTACTCTTCTCCGCACTCTTTCTAGAGTCTCTTTCTTTGGTCTCATTGTGTTGACCAAACCTGGATGCAGTATTCTAGGTGTGACTTTACTAAGGCTTTATAGAATGGTACTAATACCTCACATGATCTTCAGTCAATCCCTCTGTTGACGTTGATTGTGATATGTTACCCTGCTTGACCTCTTTCTGAGACTTTTTATTTCAATCTGCCTCATAGCACATCTGAATAGCTTTTGATCCATTCACTCCTGGTTGGGATCTATGAGACATCAACTATAATTTATGTAATTGTTTGAATTGGACCCTGCTCTGTAAACAGTGGATGAAGCTTCATTGAAGAGACAGCTTAGAAAATAAGCAGCTTATTCCCAACATATGTAAAATATATTTGTTAAATATTCTTTTCAGAGACTTTTTATGCATCTAGTTAGATGTTTTTAAAGGTGTTTAAAGGTACAGTGTTAGCCCACTTTTTGTATGCTTTTCCAGAATCTCCTATGCTTAACACAGCTACATTAAACCGGAAAATGAAATGAAATGAAATATACAGTCAATCCTGGAACATTATCAATGGGATTAAACATAGGGCTTTAGAAGTGACATAATACTCATAATTTCAGCTTTTCCAACATGACAGAAGAAACAAGTACCTGAACTGAAGTAGGTGCAAGGGCATGTTTCATTTTGCTGGATTAAAGTTGCCTTTGAAGAGATCTACAGTCAAGGAAATCTTTTTAATTCTCTCTGGGAAGTTCAAAGCCACACCACAAGCTGTAAAATATATGGAGAATATTGGATCAAGCAGAAGAGAAACCGATTTACTTTTCAGAAGAACATCAGCTGTTCCAAAATTATCTCATGCTGCCTTTGACTGTACCAAAAATCTCCTATTTGTTTGCTTCTAGCAAGGCTAGAAAAATATTCTCTTTAGGCATGTAGCGAGGACAGCCCACATACCATCAGGAGAAGAAGACAAGAGAGCTTGCCCTCCACCTACCCAACTATACCATCTTTATCTTACAGAAGAGCTGCTTCTATTTGCAGAGTTCTCCATGACACTGAATCACGCTAAGAGCTTCCTTGAACAAGCTTTATGGTATGGTAAATCATCCTTTATGTACAAAGGAATGACACACAAAGGAAACTGGGTAGGACACTTGACCACATTTCTATTGTGTAAAGTAGAACACTGTTAATTTAATAATGCAGGAACAGGACTCAATTGTTATTGATTAAAGGAGTGTCATAAATATGGGGAATCTGTGGCACTCCAGATATATTGGGGCTATGCCTCCCGGAATTCTCAGCCCAATATGCCTGGAATGCAGAAGGTTGGTGGAAGTTATGTTTCTACAATGAACATAATAGTTTTAAATATATTTTGGTCAGGTTTATCAATTGGACTCTTGAGATCCATGCTAAATTGGCCAGTCATGCAATATTGGTGTCCTACTCAGGTGAATGCATATAAGGAATTCAGCTAGTCTTTTGTATAAAGTCATTTAGTAATGAAGTCATCCATTATGCACTATGAAATATTAATAAAACAAGGAAAGCTTTGAGTACTATGGTATCATATAGAGCAGACGTCTCCAATCTTTCTGGGTTGGCGGCCTGGAGTGGGGGGAAGGGGAAAAGAGGGGATGGTTTTGTGGGAGGGGAAGGTAATGTACACGCTCATGCACACATGCGAACATCTGTTGCTTGCGTCAATGGGCCCATGACTGCCTGTAATGATGCCCATGTGAGTAGGGTTATGAGTGGGACCACAAGTGCCCGCATGAGTGGCGCCACAAGTTCACACTTGTGGTGACCCTTGATATAGAGTAGCATTATAAATATTGTGTACATCTTTCATTAAGTCTGTACTTTGATGGAAAACAAGGAATGTCTTCCAAAAGATCTCTGAACTGAGAAGGGAATTCCAGGCCTTGATTTGGCTTGCTAAAGGATGCCAATGGACAGATAGCAACTGATTCAAAGAAGATCAGCGATTGAAGGAATGTCCTGAAACTCTTTAGAGATGTCAACATCCACAATGCCATAGAACAGGGTTCAACAACTAGTTCTGCATAGCGGTAGAGGACATACCAACACCACAATTTCTCCCTCCTTCTCTACCACACGGCTCACTTTTGTCAGCATTGGGCAAGATCTGTGGCTCTGTCCACCCAAAGTGGCTGGTGAAGCCATCTCTGAAATGGCCATGAGGTGGTAGGGGCTCTTTCCCTCTTTCACAATGGCTGAATAAATATATTTCTTTTTGCAATTACATGATTCTGATCATACTGGGTGGCAGGCCACATTCAGCCCATGGGTTGTCAAACCCTGTCTTAGAATATTAAGGAATATTCCTTATTTACAAGTACCTGTAGTATTAGAAGATGAACTTAGATCGACATTTTAATTATTACCAGGTTGGAAGGCTACAGGAATAGACTGAATATCCACAGAAATGTGGCAAGCAACAGAAGAATCGGAAAAAGTTCTAACCAAGTTATACATATAAATCTGAGAAATGATGCATGTATTGCTTATAGAACCCCAAAGTAGAAAGTCGGGGGGGAAATCTTTTTACAATATGAGAAAACATGCTCACTGCACAATCAGTTCTTCCCATCAGAGCTTCTTACAAGAGCTTGGGAGAGCATCTTACTACTTTAACTATTTGTTCACTTCAGTTTTTCTATCCTCTTCCATAAAATTTTATAGTGCTGCCTTGTCTGCCTGATAGACTTAAGGATCATTTTGTTTATTAAAAAGCTGATAATTTCCCCCTTGCCTTCAATCTCTGGCATTATTCCTTGTCTTCCCTTTGCACAAAAAATCCTAACTCCATCTTTCTGACATTTACTTTCTCACCGCTGGATCTAGTTTTGCTACACATTTCATTGCTTTTTGTGTCACAGTTATGGATACCTTTACTTTAATAAAATCACTTTAAAGAGCATACTTAAGAAAAAATATTATATGACGTATGGCATGCTAAAAGCTAGCTAGGTTTACTGTAAAATACATCCTATACTACCAAAACAGAAAAGTGATGGTCACATAAAAATATCTTAAGGCTTGTATTCTAAAACCATGCAACTTTTTTTGTGAGGTTTGGCCCATTTTCTCCCCATTAAATGCTTTACATGTCTTGCAAATTTCAACCCATGTAAGAAAAGATAAAAACGTGACAGTAATTTACTTCAGTTGTCCTTTATTATTTAGTGAAAAAGTGAAACTTCTCATCCGGAAATTAAATTGGTTTGGGTTTCTCTGGAGTAATCAGAGCAAATTGGGTTGGGACATCTCTAACACATTGAAGAGCTTCTATGGAGATTTAACTTAACTTTAATAGTCCAAGATACTCAGATACTATCAATCTTCAGGGGAAATAGTATACATGTTTAGTTGATAGCCTCAGGAGGTTTGGTCATATTTGCAAGTCTATAATTCTGAGTAAAAACAGTTCTACCAGAGAAAGTCCACTTTACTATCAAATGAAACTTAAAATGTATGCATAGTGCCTTCCTTCCTTCCTTCTTCTTTCCTTCTTTCCTTCCTTCCTTCCTCCCTTCATTCCTTCCTTCTTCTTTCCTTCTTTCTTTCCTTCCTCCCTCTCTTCCTTCCTTATCCTGCCTTTATTATTTTTACAAATAACTCCAGGTGGTGAACATATCTTGACTTTTCTTTGAAAACTCAATGTGAATCTCTCTAAATTCTGTGCCCACAACACTAATCCTGAGAGAGAGAGAGTAACCATCAACCCAATAAGATCAGGCTTATGAACCAATGTCATATAAGTCAGGACTAATTTTATTGTAACAGCTTTAGAAACAGATTCTTGCAGATCTGAATGAACTTTCCTCTCCCCCTCTTTGTCTGCGTATGAACTAGGGAGGGGCCTGTCTGAAACATTTACTCAAATTATTTTTTTTGTCCTGTCTCAATCCTCTTTTATTTGACCATTTTCTTGGTAGATGCAGCGATAGCATTTAGGCTTGTATACCATCCCAGGGCACTTTATAGCACTCTCTGGGCGGTTTACAAAGTAGAAGCATTATTTTCATACTGCCCCCAACATTGTGGGTCCTCATTTATCCGACCACATGAGGATGGAAGGCTTGAGTCAACCTTCAGCCCATCAGGATTGAACTCCAGGCTATGGGCAGAGGTTAGCCTGCATTACTGCACTTTAACCACAGCACCAGAGGTGGGTTCCTACCAGTTCGGACTGGTTCTACCAAGTAGGTAGTAGGCCGCTGGTGACATCACGGAGCCGATTCTGTTGCTCCGTGGGCGGCGACATCTTTTTTTGGGAAATTTCTTTTTTTGGGGGGAAAAAAAATCCAGATTTTTTCTTCTTCTGAGCATGCGCAGAAACTGAGTTTCCAGCACTGCGCATGCGTCGCCATCTTGTTTTTGACCTTTTTTTAATTTTTTGGGGAATATTTTTTTCTTCTGCGCATGCGCATAATCTGAATTTTCAGCACTGCGCATGCATCGCCATCTTGTTTTTGGCCTTTTTGGGGGGGAATTTTTTTGGGCTTTTTTCTACTGTGCACGAAGCGCACCCACGTGGTGCGGGAGGCAGCGAACCGCCAGCAAGGTAAATTACAACCCACCCCTGCACTGCACCCCCAGGGTTCGATAGCTGTGGTATTAACTTCTCTCTCCTTCAAGGCCATTCCCTTTTCCTTCTACTGTAACTGACTTACACCACCCAATGAACACCACAGCTGAGTGAAAATCTGAACCCAAGTCTTCCAAATCCACATCTAATACTTTATTCACTGTACTATACTGACTAATTTAGTACTGATAATGCTGCAAAGATATTTACAAATAAAACATCTTAAAAAATAGTCACTTTATAGATATTTTTTTCAGCCTCGTTGCCTTTGACCATGATTACAGCTTGTAATGCAATTTATTAGATTAAATGGCAGCCCCCCCCATAGGAAGATCTCCAATATAGCATTTAAGTACATTGCAAATTGTACTTAAAGGCAAATTGCATTCCTCTACTTCTCAGCTGAAATCATGACAGTTTATATGAATTTATTAACACTGACCCCAAAATGGGAATAATCTTTTTTTTACAAAAATGCCTAAGTTAACGTAGGCTGAAGTTTAAATAGTTTTCACCCATCGACTATATAGAAGCCAAGACGTGGCATCTCTGAAGACTTTCAAAGATAATGAGTGTTTCAGATGAGAGAAACTATACCTATTTCCCTGAACATTGTCTTCTCTCCAGCATAAGCTTCACACAGGATTTAGCATTAAGCAAAGAAGTCACCTTTCCTCTTATAGCTTGGATGTGAGTGGGAGGCTGGGAAGTTTCACTGCCATTTTTTTACTTAACTGCAACTTCTTCTGCCATCCCAAAGTGACTGAACTGTAACATGCCTGAAATGATTATTTGCATAAGCCATCTTCAAGCACCAACATTTAAACTGGTTTGTTTAAATGTGGCTATAATTGTGATCAATCCTCGTTGAAAGTTTGGAAGACATGCTAAATTAAGAATAATACAAAAGTGAAAGTAGTACCTTTTTTGTGGCAGCCCCAAAGGAGGAGAAATACGGGCATGTAAGTATGAAAGAATGCTATGTTCCATGCAGTGACAAATTCTGATAGTATCCCATAAGGAATTGTTATAAAAATCCTTGTCTAGGAGTTTGTAATAGATGGAAGTCTTGTTCATTCAAAGCTACCATTAGGTTATTCCCCTTTTCTCTATTAACCCATATTATTATATACTAAAAGTTCAGAGTCATTGGATAATGTAAGCAATCTTAAAGAAGTATCTAATTGACTAACATGATATAATACGTTTTTTTCCCCTAACCATTTGATAAAACAATCATATATTTCCATTTGGATAACTGGGTTGCTCTAATCATAAATCTCAACCATTGAGTGCCCTATCCAGCCTAATGTCAAACAATGATCCTTCTTAAGATTGTTTGGTTACAAAGATGAGATAGCTTGACTTTCTCCATTGTATTTGCCAAGACTCTTCCATACCCCAGCATTTCCACCTCCAATACATAACAAATCGGTTAGAAATTGACCGGCAATCCACTTCACAATTTGTAGCTATGACAACATTAAAAAATAATAATCCTGGTCAACATTTGTAGGTCAAGTTCTCGTAATGCCATAAACCAATTCAATACTCACATTCTATCACATAAATTGGTCAAGAGAGGACACTAATGAGAGCCCTTCTTTTTGAGCCGTCATTGGTCAGAAGAGTAAGAAAAATTAGGAAATAAAATACTCTCTTTATTTTAGAGATGCCTCCTTTTCTGTAATTGCATTTGCTGTATTTGTCTGGTGGTTAGCCAAAGAAAAATATACCCTGAGAGATAATTATGAATGGAAGAAGCTGTGCAGAAGTTGACAGATGGTTGATTGTAAAAACAAATCTATAAAAAAAACACCCAATGCTTATGGTAGCTCCAGTTCAGCACTTTATTGAATCTTGAAAAAAGTGGGGAAGTAGCATGCCACCAGGCATTGTTTTCCAATACTTGCGATCATGGCTGCATATTGCTATGGCAGCAGTATTGATTTGGAGAAGAGCTGGAGAAATAGAGAAGTTCTGAGCCATCCTTACAGGCAAAAAGAGATATTTTAGGGACAGGAACTTGATGAAAGAAAGGAAGAGAGAAGCCACTGCGGCTGCTGTAAAACGGTATCAGGTGGCAGAAAGAGAGAATTCCCTTCAGAGGAAGTGAGTCACCCGTTAAGGCTTCCTGGAAATGTCATGAACCAAAGGAAAAATAAATTCAATATCCATTTTGCTGCAGTTTGTAATAAACCGAAGCAGAGTCAGAAATACAGCAACTCACTGAAAATCAGACAATATCCTGAGAACAAATAGGTTCACACAGGGGATATCAACATAGCTTACAGCATGAATTAGAGAATGACTCTTGTTTGATAGAGATTTTCCATTCTTTGCAGATAAATCTTTTGTGTTTAAAAGGAGTTTGTCACTATAAAAATGTCCCTATGTGTTAGGTTTCCTAAAGGTAAAGGTTCTCCTCGCACATATGTGCTAGTTGTTCCTGACTCTAGGGGGCGGTGCTCATCTCTGTTTCAAAGCCAAAGAGCCAGCACTGTCAGAAGATGTCTCCATGGTCATGTGGCAGGCATGACTAAATGCTGAAGGCACCTGGAACGCTGTTACCTTCCCACCAAAGGTGGTCCCTATTTTTCTACTTGCATTTTTTACGTGCTTTCAAACTGCTAAATTGGCAGAAGCTGGGACAAGTAACAGGAGCTCACTCCATTACATGGCGCTAGGGATTCGAACTACCGAAACTGCCAACCTTTCTGACCAACAAGCTCAACATCTTAGCAACTGAGCCACCGCGTCCTTGTACAGGTAATCCTCAAGTAATGACCACAATTGAGCCCCACATTTTTGTTGCTAAGTGAGTTTTGCCCATTTTACGACCTTTCTTGCCATGGTTGTTAAATGAATCACTGCAGTGATTAAGTTAGTAACACAGTTGTTAAGTGAATTGGGCTTCCCCACTGACTTTGCTTGTCAGAAGGTTGCAAAAGGGGATCACATGACCCCCAGGCAGTGGTGAAATCCTACCGGTTCGCACCGGTTCTATAGAGTAGGTTGCAAGCAGCTGGTGATGTCATATCTGTTAAACCTATTCAATCTGTTCAACCTGTTGCTGGTGCCATTTTGTGTGCTTTTGCATTGTATGTGAGTCAGTACAGCTGCTTTTGCATGTGTCTGAGTCAGTTGTTGTGTGTTTGTAAAGTGTAAAAGCTCGCCCACCTATTCACCTGACCTCCAAGCCGCAGCCACAAAATAAGCCACACCCACAGAACCGGTAGGGAATTTTTTTAGATTTCACCCCTGCCCCCAGGGCAATACAACCGTCATAAATATGAACCAGTTGCCAAGTATCCAGTTTTTGATCACGTGACTATGGGGATACTGCAATGATCGTAAGTGTGAAACCAGTCATATGTCACTTTTTTCAGTGCTGTTGTAACTTCAAACAGTCATTACAATGAACTGTTGTAAGTCGAGGACTGCGTGTATTTCGAGAATAGTCTCTTTAGTTCTATAGAGCTTGGTCTCCCTGGGTTTTATGAAAGTGAATCCAAGGCTCTTCTTTTTTCCTTTTCCTTTTATTAAAGCTGGACTTTAGGTAATCTGCCAAACAATTGAGCAGTCTGGAATGTTTTTCATAGAAAGTTTGTTCTGCCAAGATGTCCAACCTTACTAATGCCAGCAAATGTTTTATTTAATAGGGGCATCTTCTTCCCTTCTAGGAAAAAAAGCCTCTCTCATACCAGGATCCATCAGAATTTTTTTATGAAGCCGGACATATTCCATAGGCCAACAATTTGTGATACATTTATTCTTCAGAAGTTCTGGGAACGGAAGTTTGAGATCTAGAAAAAGTGTTTAATTGTCTTCTACTCTGAAAATTGAACAGGATATTCAGTGGTGGGATTCAGCCAGTTTGCACCACTTCAGGAGAACAGTTTGGTGAACTGGTTGTTGGAAGAAATTATTAGGGCAGAGAACCGGTTGCTAAATTATTTGAATCCCACTACTGAGTATTTTCAGTCTATATGCACATGGGCATCGGTGTTCCTTTTCTTCATACCACACAACTGAGTACTTTTCATCAAAATCAACCAAAAGTTCTACCCACATGACTGTCTTAATCTGATCCAGTAAGAGTTTCTACACCCGTGGAAAATCATGGCTTCCAAGAACCATTCTTAACACACTTATGAATATATTATGTTCATCATTAAATACACATAGTAGCACCAAAGTATCTTTTAATTTTAGCATTTGACAAGAAGATGATTAACTTCAGATTTTAACCTTCTGCTTAATTATGTTCCAATTAGATGTTTTTAAATGAAATGTGTGATCTGTAGCAGTTCCATGCGAAAATCGTTTGTTTTTGTTCCAAAGTGATCTATACAACTTTGAGATCCGTGCTTATTGCATAAGGAAAGCTGGTGTGATTGTCGCTGCTGCTAATAGAGATTGCTTCATAACAAGCACAAGGAAGGTCTCGTCAGAGAGTAAGGAACCTTATGCTGAAGAAGTGGAAAATGCATTAAATGGCAGCTTAAGGACTTGAGTGCAATTATTGTGGGTCATTAATGAGAAGTTTGGCAGAAGTCTGATGAGGCTTTAGTGGTGAGCATATACTGAGTTTAAGAAGTGACCATTACAGCATAAAGGCATCATATCAATACTGAAAATACGCCAGAAAACTGGAGGAAAAACGTCATTTGTATAAGAAGTTTGCATCATTACTGATGGAATGGATCTTATTGATTGATTGATTGTCATTGCATGTATATATACAGTATACCCATACAGCAAAATTCGTAATATTCAAAATTCAAATATCTTGACTGTCTGCTAAATATAGATAATTTCTTTCTTGTCATTGTACATTATGCTACAAGCAAACTGGTATGACACATTCCAAGGTAATTTTAGCAGGGGACACCTTCATTCAAAAACCTCTTACAATATTCTTTTTCTTATTTTTGAAGGTGCTTTTGAGAGTGCTATTTTTAGTCTGGGAGATATTGCAGATGAGATCTATGTTGTATAATTACCACATCTTGTGGAATTTTTCAAGGATCTAAACAATGTTCTCTTTGCAATATTTGCAATATTTGCAATATTTGCATTTTGTCAAGCACTTCTGCCTTTTTTGTTATATAAAAAATATCTATATCTATATCTATATCTAGATATACAGATACAGATATAGATTGTACATGTACATGTACATGTACATATAGCAGGTGCTGACAGCAGGTGCTGGATTCAATACCTGAGCGCCATGTGACAGGATGAGCTCCCATTACTTGTCCCAGCTCCTGCTCACTTAGCAGTCTGAAAGCATGCAAATGCAAGTAGATAAATAGGTACCACTTTGGTACCACATGCACCTTGGCATAGAGTCATGTTGTGGTAAACCCTAGAGTTGGACACGACTGGACAGGGGAAACCTTTACCTTTGTTACTATTTGACATTTTAAATATTGATTGGGAGACCATTGTTGATTCAAAGCTGAGTCTTAAGAAAACTTGAAAAGGGTATCCCCAAAATGTGGATAATTATAATTATGCTGAGTTATAGAAATGAAGTACACTTGTTGAAAAAGTACACTTTAGAAAAAGTTTTGTTTTGTGTTTTTTGTTTGCAATTTATCAAGAGATCATCCACAATTAATGAGAAAAGATGAGAAAAATCTGAACTATGTCAGAAAAAAGAGTTTGATATTCAAGTGCTTTGTGGGAAGAAGTCTTCATGGGGAAATTAGAAAAACAAATCCTTTGGGAATAACTAGACATATTTCTCAAGTGATAATACTGATGTGTTTAAAAAAAAGAACATAGGATCTTGTAGGAAACTTCTAAGAATAATTACCATTTGGATTAATTACCTATATTTGCATAACAGCATAATTTTCTAATTACCAGAAAGCTTTATAGCAGAGAAAGGTCAAGTTGTGGACTAAAAGAATTAAAGACTGATTTACTTCCTGCTAGAAGCATTGATTTTTCTCATGAAAGCTCAGTTGACAGCTTGCAAAAGATTTGCTTACATTTCCAATTAGCTCTTCAGTTCCTACATTCATAGCCATCTGCTCAGTTATCTCAGTGTCTGGAGGCTGTTTAGGTCAGGATGGGGTAAAACAGGCTCTGACTCAACCAGAGCAAGATGGTGTGGCTGTGGTTATTTGGACCTTCCAGAGATAAGGTCCTTCCATCTCTAGTTCTGGACGGAGTGGCATTACCTCAGAGAGATCCGGTGTGTAATCTGAGGGCCCTTGTAGACCCGTGATGGTGAAACTATGGCATGCGTGCCACAGGTGGCATGCAGAGCCATATATAAGGGCACACGAGGCATTGCCCTATGTCAGCTCCAGTGTGCATGTGCATGCTGGCCAGCTGATTTTCACCCTTCCAGAGGGCAGGGGAGGCCAAATTTTCACCCTCCCCAGACTTCAGGAAAGCCTCCAGAACCTGTGGATGGCGAAAAACGAACTCAAAGGTCTTACCAGACGTTCAGAAATGAACTTCCGGTTGGGCTGGGTTTTGCCCACCCGAGGCTTCAGGAGGCTGAAATGGAGGGTGAAAAATGGCCCAATGAGCCTACCAGGAGGCTTCAGTGAGGCCTGCATGCATGCACAGGGAGGGCAGCGCTGGGGTGGTGGTGGTTATGTGCGCATGCGCAGGGGGGGTAGGGCATTTATTATGGGTGTGGGCACGTGTGTGCATGACCCCCCCCATGTTCCCCACGCTTTTGGCACACGATGGCAAAAAGGTTAGCCATCACTGTCCAAGACTTATAGCTCCTGCTTGAAGAGCTTTGCATATCTTCAGGTAGTGCTCCAGTTGTGCCTATTCCTGTATCAGGAAGCCTTGTTCAACATCACCCATGCCCTTGTAACCTACTGCATAGATTACTGTAATGTGTTCTACATGTGGCTGCCCTTGAAGAGCACTCAGAAACTTAGAAATGTGGAAAATGCAGCTGCATGGGTAATAAATGGTGCCAGTTACCTGACACATGTAACACCACTACTCCATGAGCTGCAGTGGTTTCCAGTGTGTTTCTGGGTGCAATTCAAGGTGCTCGTTGTCACCTTTAAAGTCCTACGTGGCTTGGGACTGGATTACCTGAGGAACCATTTTTTTCTAAGAGTTTCTACCCTTTCAATCTGATCCAACAATTTGGGCATATTGCAGATCCCATCAGTTAAAGGGTGTCAACTGGTACAAACTATAGGATAGGTTTTTTTTTCTGCTATATCCCTTGCCTTAATGGGATATTCTCCCCTTGGAGACTGGAATGATCCCACCCTGTTGGCTTTTCGTAACATTTTCAAAAGTTTGGTTATTTAGCTGGACTTGGGACTTAGAATGTGTTATTTGGATTTAATCATGACTGCTGTTTGTACTTATTTATTTTATGAATGTTTTTATCATTTTAATGTTTTTAAATTGTTTGATAAACTGCCCAGAGTCACTTGGTTGAGTTGGGTGTCTACAGAAATTGAATGAATGAATGAATGCCTGAATAATATCCTTGCTGTACTCAAAGTACTTTTGTCACTTTGATTCCAAGACCTTTGCCCCAAAATGAATGTGCAAAACGTGGCCATATTTCCCTAAAATATTCTTTACGTGCAGAGTTTCTCATACTGTATGCTTGCTCTTTCCAATTTTCCCTCTAGTCATTCTGAGAAAATATAATAATGTTGGCAAATCAGCTTGTTTTGTTCTGTGGACCAGCTTTAAATGGATTAAAATCTCTATTGATTGCAGGGGAAATTTCTTCACAGATATTAACGAAGGAATTCTGTCTGTGCTGCACTTGAAATTAAGAAAGAAATATAAAAGTTGATTTACTCCAAATGCCTGGGAGGGTGGAAACTGGAAATGCAATATTTGGAATTTAGTGAAAGAATTTAGATATGGACTTGCAGAGCAAGTTGGAGCAATGGGTTAATCAAACTGATCTCCCATACTCAAAGAAAAACACGGTATTGGGAGTTAATTACATAAACGAAGTAAATAGCAATAGCAGTTAGACATATACTGCTTCAAAGAGCTTCACAGCCCTCTCTAAGTGGTTTACAGAGTCAGCATATTGCCAGCAACAATCTGGGTCCTCATTTTACCGACCTTGGAAGGATGGAAGTCTGAGTCGATCTTGAGCCAGTGAGGATCAAACCCCTGGCAGTGGGCAAAATTTAGTCTGCAATACTACATTCTAACCACTGCACCACCACGGCCCCCTCAAATAATATATTATTGCCTTTGGCAGTCTCTACTTTGATCCTGGTTCACTAAGCGGAATCATCATTTGCCTCATCTGCTCTGCAAAGCCAATAAGGCCATGGCATCTGACCTACTGTATGTCCAGGTATGAATCAGACTTCCCACAATACTGGAAGAAATGTTGGGCTATTGTTTCAAATGTACATATTCACAGCTAGCTGAACGCTTCATATAGAAAACATTTTTACCTTGACAAGCACAGAAGCTGTGAATCACCCCACTGACTTGAGAACGTATAGCATGGTCATTCCCCCTCCCCCATCAAGTATATATTAGAAAACAGATACAAGTATAAACAAGATTATGAATATATGAGATGGATTCGGAGAAAAGGGAACAATAGGACAGGGATGGTAGGCATGTTGGTGCGCTTATGCATGCCCCTTAAAGACCTCTTAGGAATGGGGTGAGGTCTACAGTAGATAGTCTAAGGTTAAAGTTTTGGGGTTTTTGGGAAGAAACCACAGTGTCAGGTAACGTATTCCAAGCATTGACTACCCTGTTACTGAAGTCATATTTCCTGCAATCAAGTTTGGAGCGGTTTACCATGAGCGGTTTCCCATCAGCAAAGAATCTTCTGGGAATTTGCTCTAGGACAGCCCCCTGATATTCAGCTACCCAAAACACTGAGTGGGCATGGGAAACTTACTGTCTTGCCACATGGAAGATGGAAAAAAACTCATAAACTACAGCTAAAGATTTCATTCATATATTTGAATGGGTAGCTTATACAGTGTGTACTGAGAGGTACGTATATGTTCACACAGCATCTTTAACCTCCTTGTACATTGGTCAATGTTCTGGGTTGTCCGAATATATTGAATAGAAACTGGCCAAATGGGCTGGATGCTAAACCACAAGACAAACATGCAAGTAAAGCTTTTTTCATGCTTAGCACATTAAGGACACATTAATGGATAGAACCTTAGAGGGAGCCCACCAAAGTTAGAAAGTTTTTTTTATCAATGATGAAATAAAAGGAATGTTAGTAGAATGTTGCCAGGAGGGAAGAAATGCTAGGGAAGGCAAGCACTAGAACTATGCATTTAATGTGCATTTATGTGAATTTGGGTGGTTTCTCTTATTAACAAACGAGAACATGTAAAGATGATGGGAATGACAGCCTAATTTCCTGGGAGACAGGAAGATATGTTCCTGCCCCAGTCAGTATTATTCTATTTTAAATTAGTATGGTGTGGCTTTCTTTGTTTGCCCTGAGCATTATAGCCAGGTTACCAGATCCAGTTGGTTTTATGATTTTTGAGCAACTAACGACAACTACTCAATCCCTTTGATTTTATCTGTTAACAATGGATAACACAAAGGAAAAATATATATTAGAGGTTCAACAAATGACTAGAACAGTTGTAAAACAGTGGCAATTTTTCACAAAGAAGATGAATTAAAACTCCTTTAGTATGGGGTTTTTTCCAAGTAAATTTAATGTGTGTGTTTAAAAATAAGCATGTAACAGCTATTTATAACATGAGTTGTTAAAATATTTGGAATATGGTAGGAAAAAATACAATAAAAATTTTAAACTATGGTGTTGGAAAAGACTTCTGACAATGCCATGGACAACCTAGAAAACAAACAAATGATCATTAAACAAAATCAAAGTTTTCACTCAAGGCACAATTGACCAGACTCAAATTATATCTTGGGCGAATTATGCAAGGTTCATTCCAATCCGTTTATAATAGTGGGAAAATTGGAAGGAAACAGAAAGACACCATCAGCAAGGTGGATGGACTTAATTTCTGTGGGGATGGATGTACCCTTGTAAAATCTGAAAGGCCGGGTAGGGGGACTGATCATTCTGGAGATCTACATATATGGGTGCTAAGAGTTGAACATGGCTTGATGGCACAGAATCAATCATCCTATATATGACCTTATATGCAAGAAAGAAGAGGGAGAGCCCATAAAAGCATGCTTACTATACACACTAGATAAAATTTGATATATTGATTCCTGTCGTGTTTTATAATTAAGCAATTAAACATTTAAGTTCCATATACTTTCAATGCTGTCGTTTTTGTATAAAAATACAGGAAGAGTTAAGAATCCTTCCAACGATTGTGTAATTGATGTAGAATTGACGGTGTTGCCAGACTTATAGTATCAATTTTTTTAACCATAAAAATATACAATTCTAATTGTCTTCCTGTTTCTAAATGACTTCCTGTTTCCAAGTCATTTTTGTCCAAAAGGGTGCTGCATGTTAATGCATAACATCATCGTAATTAAAGTTTCAGTTTTGAGCAGCACATTTCCAACAATACATAAAGCATTATTTTAAGTCACTCAGATATATACATACACACGTGCACACATATAGAGTGATGTGATTGGTTATAAACTGTGCAGTCAATTTAAAGTGGGAGGCCGAAAGTAATTACAGAGTTGTTAAGTTTGAATGTCCACAAGCATACTTGGTAATATGTAGACCTATGTCAAACAATTTCGCTTCAACAAAGAAATTTGTGCTGTGGAAGCAACATGATTCGCTTCATTGAAGCGAAGAGGTGAAGTGATTCACCTTGACAAAGCAATTCACATAATCTTAAACCACTTTGGGCAGGGCTTCCAGAATGGGCAGCTTTGTGCACACTGCTGGGTGTGCAGTGCGCTCTGAAGCCACCCAACCTTGAAGAACTTGAACAGTTCGTGAGGGGGCTCCAGGCTAGAAGTCTGAACTTCCCATTGTTCAAAAATGGTCACTTTGAGGTCAGTGGCAGAGTTCCTTGGACAGCTGAAGTTTTCCCCCCATTAATCTTTGACTACTGAAATGTCTGAGATTACCTTTGTACCCGTTTATTAATTTTGCCAGTTCATCCTATATACGATGCAGACTGGCACTGATCCCTTATGATGACATATATCACAGTGGAAAATGATAAGTTGAATAAAGTTCTTAAACTTTAATTGGCATAATTAGAACTTGATGTAAATTTTTCTGAACTGATAAAAAGTTATATTTATTCTCTAGAATTGATGTAAGGAGAGGCATTTTCTTTTTGTTTATTTGTAGTTTGTTGTTGGTAATAAGCTGTAATTGTAATTGGCAGGGGTGGGTTCTGGCTCCTGCTACTGCCGGTTTAGTCAGGGATGCGCCCCGCGCATGCAACACACACACACGCATGCGCATACACAGTACTAGAAAAAGCTTCTGTGCATGTGCAGAAGCAAAAAACAAGATGGCAGTGCCTATGACACTGCTGAGAGAACCGGCTTGGGGTGTGGCAGGCCTGGGTTGCTTCCCGTTCTAGCGAACCAGGCCGCCAAGTTACTAACGGTTCCATAGAACCAGTCCGAACTGTTAGGAACCCACCTCTGGTTCTTGGGCCAGAAGAGCCTGTAATTAGGAGCAGCCCTATTAGACTTAGAACTTAGACTTAGACTAAGTTTATTGTCACTTTAAATGTACACTAATTGGCATACATTAAAATGAAATTTTGTGGCATACAGCTCTCAAGGGGCTTGCAAAGGAAAAGTTTGTAAAGGAAAAGTAATTTTATTGACCATGATGTCCTGCAATTCATTGATAATATGTTGGCCTAGTTTTAATATGCAATCAAAAGTGAGTAGTCTTTATGTTGATTAAGATAAAGGCTTGATCAAGGGCTTCACCTTGAGCCTGATAGGGCTTCACTGTAGATGAAGCTAAAGAATATTTTAGGGCTGAGAGCTCTATGCACCCCAAGTGTACAAAAGGACCAGTTTGGTTTAGCAGCAGGCGAGATACCAGGAGACAATTAGTTGTAATTCTTCTTTAGGCATGAAAGCCAGTCAGATGACTTTGGACCAGTCACTTTTTGTCAGCCCAATTCACCTCACAGGGTTGCTGTTGTAGGAACAATTGGAGGAAGAAGTAATATTGTGTGTGGTGGTTGCCTTGAATTATTTATTAAAAAAATAATAAAGGCAGGATTATTATTATTATTATTTAAATGTGACAGTCATGACTCTTTCGCTTTCATGTGCCCAGACAAGCACACGTTATTAAACCTTCAGAGCCTTCATGTTACTTCTATTTAGACACGGTTTTCTTGGGCTCCTTTGGATTGAGGGATGAGGGATAAAAATTACTTCATCTTCTTCCCTCCCCTCACACCCGTTGAACCTAATTGATGATTATAAGCTTCTTTCTTCAAATGATGGCTGATCAGCAATAAGGGGAGGAAAAGTGATTCCTGAGTGCAACAGAGAGCAATGAAGCACGAAGGTATGAGAAACGATTAATTTATTGTGGTGCTGAAATGGAGACTGGGGAAACCATGGTCAAGAGCAGTCAGAACATAGATCTAGCACTATTACAGAAGGCCGTGTTCCTCCAATGCATCTTGCCTAGTAACCAGCTGCTGGATTGAGACTTGAGAAGAGGGCAGGAGAAGTGGGAAAGATGGCTTTTTTATCCCCTTACTCACCAGATCTCTGACCCACAGATCAGCTCCAGGCAATCAGAAACCTGGAGGTAAAGAAATGACTCCCTGGGCTACTTATTGGAGGGAGAAATAGCTGTTTATTTATTCAATTTCTATAGCTGCCCATCTCAATTAGTGACTCTGGGCAGCATACAACATAAAAACATTTTTAAAATGCAGGGTAAATATATATGGTCACCAAGTAAGGCTATTGCCATAGATGTTAATATACCTAAGCCATTAAAATTGCCCTGCCAGAATAGATAATATAGTTTTTTTTAATCAGAGGGCCTAATCTTTTTTCCAAACTTACCACCTCCACAGTCCCTCCCTTGTTAACGGGATAATTTGGTGGATACATATCAACTTGCAGCTGAGCTATTGGTAGAAGGGAAAGCAAAATTAGAGGTATCCATCAATCACTTTACTTAACTTGTACCCACTTTATACTATTGTAAGGACAGCACTGATCTCATTATTATATAACCACAGGAGTTGGCAATTAGGCAATACAACCATCCTGCCACCTCAAGATAAAGACGATGGAGGTTTGTTAAAGCCATAAGACTTTTGCTTTTGCAAAGAAGAAATGCTATCTGTGCGAACTGCTTGAGGTTTCAGAGAAACAGATATAGGCATATAAACAATAAATACAAATATTAAAATATATGAACTTGTTATCTGTTACACAGATTCTAGTAACATTCGGCTTCCACAATATCCCCCGTTTTCAGATGATTGGCAATTTTAGTTTGTTGCAGCAAAGAAAAGCCCTTTAACATTAGCACTAGGAGTCAGTAGCAGAAACTGGTTAATTCCTGATGCTGCTTTCAGTTTCTCCTACATTACCCAAATACATTTTTGCACCCATTTGCCTTTCCTTGGAAACAACAGACAGGCTGCAGCAAATTGATGTTTCTATTAACTATTTTGATATTTTTGGTGAAGATATAAAAATCAATAGAGTGAGGTAACCCATCTTCAGTTTATTTCCATTAGCGCAATTCATGTACCTTTGGATGCAACAAGGCTTTTTACCCTTGAACCTAAAGTTAGGATTACCACATACCAGTGGTGAAATCCAATTTTTTTTACTACCAGTTCTGTGGGCGTGGCTTGGTGGGCATGGCAGGGGAAGGATACTGCAAAATCCCCATTCTCTC
>JANHFT010003966.1:0-14095 GCA_032467955.1 Pseudoxenodon macrops
CCTTGGAGCCTGCAGCAACTCTTGGCCCTTGTGTAATAAAGAAAAACTTCTCGTTGTGAGTGCAAGGCAATTAAATTCTTGCACTCGCGCAAAGTTTTTCTTTACTGTGCAAGCGCCAGGAGTTGCTCTAAGGTTGCAGGCGCCCAGGGAGGGGGGAAAACACTACTTGACTGCCCCCTTCCTAAGCAAGGTTTCAAGCTCGGCTGGACAGACAGTTTTTCTTTTAAGAAAATCTCGAAAGTACTGGAGTTCCAACAACAGAACGGACAACATGTCCTACAGCATCAGTATAAGATCCAAGTTTAACATATGGATTCCAATTAAATCCTTTTGAGGTGCAGCAAGAAAAGTATAAAGAATAGTTTTATTTCTCTTCTCCCCATCTCCCCACAAATATGCATCGGAATGCAGTATACTAGTTTTGTTTTTATTTTTTTAAACCATCATTTTAGTACAGTGGTAACTGTAATTATATTTGAATGGTCAGAAATAAAAGAAAAAGAATAGAAAGAAGAGATGTTTCCACAAATCCATTTATGCTTTTCTGCATTGAAGAATAAACATTTTTTTTGTAAGTCAGTTGCATTGTTGTAAAAATGCAAGTAGAAAAATAGGGACCACCTTTGGTGGGAAAGTAACAGTATTCCATGCACCTTTGAGGTCTAGTCATGCTGGCCACGGAGACGTCTTTGGACAGCGCTGGCTCTTCAGCTTTGAAATGGAGATGAGCACCACTCCCTAGACTTGGGAATGATTAGCACATATGTGCGAGGGGAACCTTTACACACACACAAACACATTTTTAAAAAATCACTTTTATCCTTTTATTTCAGATATAATATTACCTAATTTGTACTCATTAATTGGGGAATTCTATTTGTCCACTTAATTTGCTATGTCTACCCTAGCAAAGTGACTGTCCCGCTCAATTCGGTTCTGTTTCGATTTCCTATGTTTAGGTTTTGCTCTTCCACTCGTTTGTTTGTTTGTTTTCAAATAAGTTGGGTTTTAGTTGTAAACTGCCTGGAGTAATTTGGTGGTTGAGTAGTGTATTAAATAAGTAAACTACATATTAAAAACTCAAATTCACAAGTAATTGTGGATAACTGCATGTAACTTTCTATGAGTAATGTAATTTTGAAAGAAAGTCTGTTTATTTCATGACAATCTATTGCAGGTGGGGATAAAAACCCTCAGTCCAGATTCCCAATATACACCCCTCAAAAATTACAGCAAGTGGACGGAGATCTCTGCCTATTTCACAAGGATTTAACTACATCGCCTTCTTTCCTTTTTAGTCCTTTCTTTCATAGTTATTTCAGTAATACATAATTTAATGCTCATGGCTTTGGAGACCTTGTACACCAAGAGAGCATTTTGCTCATTTTCAAAAATGTTGGGAAATGTAATTTCACTTTTGGGGAAAAGCAGTTATTCCAAAAGCAGTTTGATAACCATGAGGTAAAATGAGCTATTGGAATTCAGAATGAAGTGCGTTGCAATTTTAAATATATAATTTTCCACACGTGTATGCTAAAGACTGCTCTATCCATGTACTAGATAGTGCATTGATAGGAGGAGGAAGGAGTATGTATGCTCACCTCCCTAAGTTACTTATAAATTAATAAAGACAGGATAAAAAAAACCCTAATGGTCAGTTCTCATACTGATGAACATTGCAGCATCTTCACAGCCATGTGATCAAAATGGAGGCACTTGGCAAACCAGCATATATTTACAATGGTTCCATGTCCTGGGGTCATGTGATAACCACCTGAAATCTTCCCAGATTGCTTCTGGCAAGCAAAGTCAATGAGAAACTTGATTCACTTACTAACTGAATGACTCACGTAACAACTACAGTAATTTGCTTAATAATTATGGCAAAACAACAGGGCACAACTCTTTTAACCAACTACATTACTTAGAGACATAAATTTTGGACTCAGTTGTAGTAACCTGAAGACCATCGGTAATTATTTCTTCTGTTTTGGAGTGGAGTGGAGTGGAGTGGAGTGGAATAGAATAGAATAGAATAGAATAGAATAGAATAGAATAGAATAGAATAGAATAGAATAGAGCCAAGTTTGGTTAGACACACAAGGAACGTTTCTCCAGTACAGAAGCATTCAATGTACAATTTTGCTGCACTGAAATTTTTCATTTAAAATATTATTAAATAGCCTCTTTTTAAAGGAGACTTTTCTATACATTTTCATTTCTGAATTTATTGAGTTCCTGCTGTTTGTTCGTTATCAATAGTATGATGGGGCAACTCATTTATCTCTCTTTCACTTTAATTTTTTCTTCTTCTAATGTTGTTTTAAGATCTACAGTCTTAAGCAAGCAGTAAGTATCTTTGGTGTTCAATTCTGGAGCCTGGGGCAGTCTAAATTATTCATAGATAGCTTGATCTGTGTGTGTAGGGATGTAAATCGCAACAATTAGATGAGAGATCAGTTGATCAATAGATATCTTAGAAAATAAAGAATGGTGAAAGAAAACTGATTTGGGTAGGAATGAAATATTACAGGGTATATTCAATTGAATGTGTAATCTGTGGAACTTGTTTGTATGAAATCAATGTAAGTTCCCCAAATTAAAGAATGGAGGCGGGGGAGTAGGCTAGAATAGCAGTTTCCCAACTCTTCCAGGCCTCAGAACTTGTTAATTTAAAAAATAAAATAAAACCCTAGATCATCTGAGCAAGGAAAATTGTTTGGTTTGGGGGGTCAGTCAAGTCCATGCAGATTTTTTGGCAAGATTTCAGAAGTGGTTTCCCACTTCTTAGGGATGAGAAGGAATAATTGGCCCAAGATAAGGCAGGGCTAAAACTCACAGTCTCCCACTTTCTAGCCTGCTGATTTTCTGACAAAGCTCTAATGAAATAAAATCAGCAATAAAACAAAACATATTAATTGAAGCTGATTGCCATCTGTCCATAAGAAAAGGACAAATTAGGAATTGCCACCTACAGGGAAGATCTGACCTGTTCACCTAAAATTTGGGGGGAATATTTTACTACAGTTCTAGTCTTCTTATGGAGTCTGCATGATTTCAAAGAGCTGACATCGTCATAGTGTAGAGTCAGTCATTTTTGTTCATGACTGAATTTCATTTATATTTTTATGTTTCCTTGGGATACATTTTGGCTTTCTAATTTTTACTATTTCTAGAAGCTAGACTGAAGCAAAATCGTACCTAGGTTGATCTTGTTCAGAAAAAAAAAAGAGTTTATATTCAGCTATAATTTTTCATTTTCCTCAAAGTTGTTTTTGTTCATTTTAAAATGAAAAGCAATGTTCTTTAAAATACTAACCATTCAAGATAATGTGGCTATGTGTTTACCAGAACAATAGCTCAGAATGTTTACTCTCACTGCAATCTTAACATTTATAATTGCTTTAAAAACACACTGATTGCATAATATGCAAACAACATTTCAGTATTGTCCACGACCTAGAAGATAGATTTTTTTCATCAATTTTGACAATATTATTGATTTCTCTGATGTGTGTGTGTGTATACAGAGAGAAAGAGAGAGAGAGACAGACAGAGACAGAGACAGAGACAGACAGAGACACACAATGCCAGAGGAGTTGAACAATCTGTCAATCATTTCATTTCTGCTTGAATTTCCACAGGCTGTTTTAAAGTTAGAAAAAATTTATTCAGCAAACTATATATAATAAACTATATAACTACAAAATGTAATTGTTATTTTGGTTTTTTTTTAAATTTGAAAATGTTGAATAAAGAAAAATAAATTAATTAAAAGTTAGAAAAAATTTATTCAGCAACCTATAATTGCAGCCACTAAGATTGGATAGACTAGACTCTTGATTCTTGACTGAGTCTTCCCGTAGCATCTTTAGAGGGATTTAGATGTGCCTGTTTTCATACTCATACTAGCCCATAACCTTTGTTCACCTTTAGTCCAGTTAAATTAGTGCCAGTCATGACAAAGTCTAACTAAACTTCTTTGAAGAATTTAATAGATAAACAAATTAATTCCCTGTAAATTATCTTTGGTTACAGCATTCAATAGTAGGAACAGATCCTTCATTTGAAGCACTACAGCCTTTGCTGCAGAAGGGGAGGGGGAAGCTATAACAGGGGTGGGAGGCAGGTTTTTCTCCTTCATTTGGAGGGATATGTCAATAGAGGGTGGAGTTTGAGCAAACTATGTGCACAGATAATACAAAAAGTGGGTAGGTCACCCATTCATTCTGGGTGCAAGTCAGAGGTGGGTTCTTACCAGTTGTATCTGGCATGCGCACAAGCTAATTTTTGACTGCCACGCATGCATGTGCGCACTCGAGGTGCAACCCTGAGCAAACCAGCAGTAAGAAGTTTCAGAACCCACCAAGTTTGATAAAGAAAGGAAGAATAGGGATGGAAATAAAATGCTACCATGTTTGCAAGGGAGCGATTGATAGCTCTTTCTAGAAATATGAATTAACAGATGGCTAATATTTTTTTTTTGCAAATAAGGGAGAGAGCTTTATGTACACCACCTTGTCTAGTGCAAAATAAAGGCAGCATATAAATCAGTTAAACAAGCAAACAAATAAGGAGGAAAATTGCTTGAAATTAGGCCAAAGTCTACAAATTCAGGATGTTATTTCTGCAGGAGAAAAAAAAATGTGCTTGTTCTATGCATCTGTGCATGTTTCAGAGGTGGGTTTTAGCAGGTTCTGACCAGTTCTGGAGAACCGGTAGGGGAAATTTGGAGTAGTTCATAGAACTGGTAACTACCACCTCTGACTGTCCCCGCCCCATCTATTCTCTGCCTCCCAAGTACCAGCTGATTGGGAGGAAATGGGGATTTTGCAGTAACCTTCCCCTGGAGTAGGGGGGGAATGGAGATTTTGCAGTATCCTTCAAACCACGCCCACAGAACCAATAGTAAAAAAATTTGAATCCCACCACTGGCATGTGTGTGCATGTGTGTGGTGTGTGTGTGTGTAAAGGACAAGGAAACTCAAAATACAGGTAATACACTACTACTAATAACATGCAGGAGTAAAAAATGAAAATATTTAAAATGTCTATATGTTACAGATCCTATACAGATTGTCTTGCAGGAAGAGCTAGTGAAACACCCTCCTTCTAGTACTATTTTGATTACTGTTCAAAAGCATTACGGTAAATATGGAACTGTCTTTGGAATTGAGACTGAAATGTTGCTTAGTACAAATAGGGCAATGTTTAATGGGGTAAAATTGGCTTCTTCTTTTTTGCCAATACTTTATGATCCGTACTGGCTACTAGTTTTTTCCCCCAGACCCAGTACAAAAGGCTGGTGTAAATTATCGAAGATTTAACCCTGAAAAGATCAACTCTCATAGAATGATTAGGACTTTAAATCATTTTAACAGGTTCTCTGGAGCCCTGATTAATGATAGAAAAGTGACATTTCTAATGGTAAGTCTTCATTGTGATGTATCTTTATTTATTTTTAAAGTTTCAAGCTTTTATTCAATCATTTTTTTAAATGTCATTTTTAGAAATGTTAATTTCATGACTATAAGTCCAGTTTTCTTTTTCATTCATTTTAAAAAATTATATAAGTCCATAATATAAATTAGCAAGGCAATACATGCATACACATAGATATACTGACAGACACGCACATATACTGTTCTCTTTGACATTTATATTTCCTCCTTTACAATTATTTTTGGCATTTAGCATTTTTCCTGATCAAAACATATAACGGATATATACCACAGGGCTTAGATTGGTAGCACCTCTTTAGCAGAGGCTAATTGCAAGAGTACAGTTAACATGTCACTTAAAGAGATATTATGCATGTCTATCAGGAGTTCTTAAATAGGTTAGCAGCACAGTCTTCACACATTCAAAATATTATTCATTCATGAGTGATGTCACTTAGGGTTGAGTCACACTGCAGAGAATTGTTTGACACAAAGTGTGATAACGGACATTGATCTATGTTGCTTTAAAGGGGGATCAGGCAATTTCCTGAAGTAAAGGGCACTAGTTTTAATGGTTATAGCCTACGTTGACTATAAGAAGTTGATTCTCTTTTATTATTAGTTGCTTAAGAGCAGGAATGTCCTATTTCTGAGGCTTCTGAACCATTAACATCTGTTTAGCTACTTTAGTAACACTATATTGGACTAAACAGATGTTTGGTCTGACAGCATATTTCTTCTCAGGGAGAAATTCTTAACTTCAGTTCTTGAATTTCTGTGCTTAATTCTAAAGCTGAAGTTGTTGCAAATGTGAGTTTACATTAGATCAGAAGAAAAGCTATATTAAATATATTGTTTTAAAGGTATTACAGTGATGATCATCCGAAGGAACCCCTTCACTTTAGCTCTACTTACCTACATTCTAAGGGTATTTTTCTAACCCTTAGAATATTGGATTAACTCTCTTCCTTCCAAACTGGATTTAGTTTGGTTCACTTTTTTCCTTATGAAATCAACAGGCTATGCTACCCAGCTTTTATGCATAAAAGCAGTACAGGAGAAATAATACGAAAGACATATGGCTACACAAAGTTATAACCGCTCAGGATTGCTGCAGGCCATGCTGATTCCCTGTAGTAATTTGCACTTCCGGACCTCCTGACAACCCAAGTACACAGAATAAGTTACACAGGTCAGATTTACATGTACTGTGAAATTCAACTCATCAGCATAACGCTTGAGTCATTAGACTTCAAACAAATGAAAGTCAAGGATGCTCTAAAGGTGAAGTTCTAACTTAGGGACAAAAATACAACTACAGCACTATTCTCTCTCTTTTAGCTGGGCCTGTGAGATTTTATTGGGTTTTGCACTGACAGTTTACCGTGCCTCAAATGCTAGACTGCATAGAATATTTCCAGTTGGTGGGAAATTATTGCCCAATCTAATATGTACAGGTCATGCAAAACCTGACAGATGTAAGAAAGTCATTACATTATTTTAGATGGTATTATCAAATGTATGCTGGAAAATATGATCCAGTGAGTATCCTTGCACGCAATTATTATTAGTTTATAGCACTGTTTCAATAGCCAGGAGACACAATGCAGAGTAGTATTTTGGATTGCCAAGGGACCAGCCCTGCTGTGGGACATGCTTGTGCATTTCCCAAGGTGTGGGAACAGGGGTAGGTTCTAACTTACCTCACCGCCGGTTCACTGCCTCCCGCACTGTGTGGGTGTGCCTCGTGGGCACGCACATACGCAGTAGAAAAAAAATCCCATTTTTTTTAAAGGGCGAAAACAAGATGGCGATGAATGCACAGTGCCAGAAATTCACCTTCTGCGCATGCACAGAAGAAAAAAAAAACCAAAAAATTCAAAAACATTTTTTAAAAAAGATGGCAGCATCCATGGACCAGAACCGGCTATGTGACATCACCAGCGGCCTACTACCTCTTTGGTAGAACTGGTCTGAACTGGTAGGAACCCACCTCTGTGTGGGAAGGTATGTCACAGGAGGACAAACTGTGCATCAGAGAAAAAGATGAGTAGCTTGTCCTGCAACATCACCCAAGGCCCCTTGCCTTCCTGAAGCTCTCTTTCAAATGGGCACTGCAACTGGGAAGGTTCAGAGCCATTAGGAATCTGACTGCCTTCACAGAGCACCAGTTTGTCTCCCCACGGAAGTGGTACCTATTTTATCTACCATATTTTTCAGGCTATAAGACACACTTGCCCCCCACCCCAAAACAAAGTTGGTGGAAATGTCTGTATGTCTTATAGAGCGAATATTGCAGCGGGGGGAGGGGGATTGGTGCGGCATCAATCAACTGTTCTAGGTGGTGGGGATTGCTGCCGCCACCTATCGCCGCTGCCTGTTCATGGCGAATTGGTGGGGGCGAACGGGCCACAACGGCGGTGAACAGGCAGCAGACACAGATTTTTTTTCTTGGTTTCCTCCTGTAAAGCTAATATGCATCTTAAAGTTCAAAGCGTTTACTGAAAAATACGGTACATGCTTTTGACCTGCTAGGTGGGCAGATACTGAAACAAGTGATAGGAACCCATCCTGCCACACAGTGCCTGGGCTAAAACTGTGAGAACTGAGACCATCTCCAGCATCATTAAGCCACCGAGCCATCGTGTCACCCCCCTGGACACAATGAAAGACTCAGAGACAAGTTTTAGGAAAGGGTACAACATGCTGAATAAATGTGATCCAGGGAGAAAAACTGCTAAATTAGGTGACGTGAAAGAGAATGGGATGAAAGAGAAGAGAAACAAATGAAAGCATTTGAATACCCAATGTTTAATGAGAATGATGGCTATGTATGGTTAACCAGTTAGGAAAGATCACGCTCTTTCAAATATCTGGTTTAAGCCGAACTCCGCTTATAGGTGCACATGGTAAAAATGAATTGATTGTTTATCCTAAAAAATGAATAGAATTAGTGAAGCATGTAAGAGCAATGAGAAGTTCTCAATGGGGAAGGAATGAAAAGGTATCCCAAAAATAGATTTAATCTCACAATAGAATCAGTGGAAACTAGACAGAAAGAACAAGGGTGCGAAAACTCCTTTGAACAGCAGAGAAACAATTAAGGTGCAAAGGACCACGTAAATGAGTGCAGTTGTCCTAATGGAAAGTATAAAAAAGATGTTCAGCAAAATGATGACATGAAGCAGAGGGAAAAAAAACCACAAATGTTTAAGGAAACGATTGCCGCAAACAATGTGGGTGAGAGAAATATATAATGTGTATAAAGAGGGAAAAAAGTTGCAAAGAATACAGTCAAGAGATCAAGGAGCTATTAACATAGAAAAAGGCAGATAAAATGCAGAAGGATTTGGGCAGAATGTTTTTTTGGGGGGAAAACATTTTCGGAGTTGGTTAAAAGAGCTAAATAAGGAGCTTCCACTAGCGTGAATGGAATTAAAGGTAAATGTGATGAATAATTTAAGATGAAAGTCAAGAGAGAGAAGGCTGGAAGGAATGTTTTAGAAATGTGAATGGGCATCACAGTGATATGTTAAAGGTGGAATAAGAGAAAAAATGTGATGGAAAGGGAAAATGATAAAAAGGAAGGAATACATGCGGTGAAAATATTGAAAATTAGTAAAGTGGCAGATATAAATGCAGGACAACTGGAGAAATGTAAACTATATATTTGGTGCCCTTGGTGCTGTCTGAGCTTGGTTGTTTTCTTGCAGATGTTTCATTAACAATAGCACTTATATACCACTCATATTGCTTTGCACGCCTTCTCTAAGCAGTTTACAGAGTCAGCATATTGCCCCCAACAATCTGGGTCATCGTTTTATCGAAGTTGGAAGGATGGAAGGCTGAGTCAACCTTGAGCTGGTTAGGATCAAACTGCTGGCAGTGGAATGCAGAGTTAGCCTGCAATACTGCATTCTAACCACTGTGCGACCATGGCTCATTATCCAAACTAAGTAACACTAACACTGACGTTGTTACCTAGTTTGGGTAATGAAATGTCTGCAAGAAAACAACCAAACTCAGAAAGGACCAAGGACCTCACATTTCAACCCTGAGCTATAAATATTCTCCTTTATTGGTATGTGTAAAGTGGTTCTCTCACTTTATTTATTTGTTAAATTTATATGCCACTTCACTGGCAAGCAACTCATAGAATGGTTGTGAGAATCATTTTATGTGTGTGTGGGTGAAGACTAAGTCACACCTAACAATTGGAAACATGTCACTTTCTGCCCTTGCAGGAAGGTAAATATACATTTGAACATTGGTTGTTGAATGTCATAGAAGTGGTATATGATGGAAATATAAATGGAATGCTTAGCATACAGTTCAACGTGGAAAAAGGAACAAGACAAAGATAAGTTGATTACCCCCTTGGTTGTTTATTAATGTATTGATGGATAAACATGTGAGGAATACTAGAGAAGAAGCTAAAAGTATATTGCATGACGTGAATCTGACAGCTTTAGTTCATAGATAACAGCATGATTTGGCTGAGAATCTTAATGATTTGCAGTGAATGTTAGGATAGATTATATAATGCAACCAACAGTAGCTTTGAAAGTTAACATAGCAAATGTCAAGACAATTGTATTTGACAGGTGAAATGGAGTGAATCATTCTAACTTATACATAAATGGGGGGGGAAACAGAATAAGTAGATGAAATTGTGTACCTTGTTAAAATGTGATAGGAAGTTGATTGTGTAAAATGAATGTTGATTGAAAATGTGAAAATGACAACACAGTATGCCAGGCTTCTATTCATTTTGCTGTGTAAAAGTGTATAAAGCTACATAAAGTTTAAATGGAATGGGACTGAGTTATTTTAAAAGTGTGGGTGGTGGTGGTAAGAAGGGCAGGGCTAAAAATTAATGAGCTCTAAATTAATATGCATTGAATACAAAAGAAAATGACTCATATGGAAGAGTGATGTATGTATTTAACCAAAAAGATCAATTTGTTTTGCCACCCATTTGATAACTGAGGCATCATTTTAGATGCACATATTCTACACTTTTCTCTCTTATTTTGAAGTATAGTAAGTTTACTTCTGCCAAGTTCATAGTTTTGCATTTTCTAAAGCAGCTTAGCAAGATAGCTCTTCCAATTAAACCTCTTGGCCTGATGACTCATTAATTAGTCTTATCGGGGTTTTTTTCAATCAGAGGACTGCTGCTGTTTTCTACCAGCCTACTTGCTGGGTTTACATGCCCTGGTGTATTGTGCCTCTAGCTAGCATAGCAAAAAAAATGTCCCAGGGCACCACGTTTTAGTACAGAAGTATGTGATCCTCCAAGAAATATTTATCAAGAACCCTCAGGCAGAACTCGCTGTAAAATATCAACTCCACTTGACCTCTTCCGATCAAATTTTTTTTTATTTTACCAAGCAGCTTCTCCTTCCTCTTCTCTACTTCCTTAAGCACAAAGAAATTCCCAGATCACTACTTCAGCCTTTCATTGGCAGAATTTGTCGGATTTACAAAATATTTGTGATATTTTTCACGATGTCGTAATTATTTAATCTAGAGATTCTGAACTTTGTGATGTACTTTCTTAGCTTCAAGTAAAGAGAGCTTCCAGCCTGGGCCCCAAAAACAACCATTGGAGATTTAGTTTCGTCCATTCTTCTTATCAACATTTGCTTCCAAATCAGGGCAACAAACTTACAAACTTCTCTGTCAACTTGATGCTGTCATTTGGAATCAAAGAATTCACGCAATTACATCAGATATTCATTGTAGGTATCAGCAAACCTTAAGTGTAAGAGAACCAGCTTTTACAAAGCTCCCCATCTCCATATCTCAGTGTCATCCCTCACACTTCTGAGGTGGAAGATAGGGATTCCTACAACTGGTTCCTTTCTGTTTCCATCTGTTTATTGTCTGGAGTCAGCAGGACCAGAGGTGGGTGGGTTCCTACCAGTTCGGACCGGTTCTACCGAGTAGGTAGTAGGCCGTTGGTGATGTCACAGAGCCGGTTCTGTTGCTCTGTGGGTGCCGACATCTTTTTTTGGGAATTTTTTTTTAATTTTCCTTATGCACAGAAGCCAAGTTTCCAGCACTGCACATGCGTCACCATCTTGTTTTCGGCCTTTAAAAAAGAAATTGGAATCCTTTTTTAAAAATTTATTTACGGATTTTTTTTCTTTTGCGCATGCGCAGAAGACGAATTTCTGGCACTGCGCATGCATTGCCATCTTGTTTTCGGCCTTTTTGTGTGAATTTTTCGGGGCTTTTTTGTACTGCGCATGCATGATGCGCGCCCATGCAGCACGGGAGGTAGCGAACCGTCGGCAAGGTAAATTAGAACCTACCCCTGAGCAGGACCTCCTAGTTTGGTCCTGTATATCTACTTCCAACCAAGAGATATCAGAAGAGGAATGCTTATCCCTTCTTTGAGTGCAGTTAGAGGCAGTAAGTTTTGTTCCTTTGCTTAGCAGTCTCTAAAGCTTCAGATGGATTGTATTTTTTCAGTAGCCAAGTATTATCCATAATCTGCGCACCTTTCTCTAGTTCCATGATCTGACTAACCTTTTTCCAAATTGTCTTGAGCTCAATTTCTAAACTTATTTTCCAGTGGGCTATGTACTAGTGTTGATTGGTCAGCCAAACATCTCCAGAATTACAGCAGCTGTAGCTGTAGCATATACCAGTTTATTGGTTTGAATTGTGGTGGAAGTAGGAATTGTTGTGAGGGCTCTGTTGGCATCTTCTAGCACACCATCGGACGATACTGAGCCTTGGTAATCAATCCTGAGGGTTGATTTGTAGCTAGTTTATCCATATGCCTCTTACATTTCAGGATTATAACACACCAGGCAGAAGTATATCTTGTGAAACAAATACAAAGTTTTCACGGTAGAGATAATAACCGCTGTGCTCTGTAATGGAGAGAGTGGCAGCGATGTTCAAGCTTCACGTGTGTGGCTGCCTATCTAGTCATTCTCCCCAGTCTTCTCGAGTCTATGCTTGAAGTTACACAGCAGGACATATACCACACGTCGTGCTATCCTCTGAGAACTACTAGCCATGATGGTTGAAGCTAGTGGCTTTCTTTTCATTACATAAACAGGGGACATGTCAGATCATTGACATTCAGTGCTGAAAATCATGAAGCCCGAAGAAGGCTTCAGTGCGATCCTCAAATATTTTATTAGCTGACAGATCTGTTATTTCTCTAGCCAACCATGCAGAAAAATCTTATTTATTTATATGGTGCATGGCAAAATGCATTCAGCACTTTCTTTAGCTTGGAACATCATTAACACTATTGCATCTAGTGGCAACTGTTAAACATATGGGGACTTGTGGCTTCGCATGCTATCATCTGAAAGTAGATTGCTTCATCCAAAGTAAGTTTTATATAGATTGTAATTATAAGAAACTCAGCGATATAGTTAGACCCTGCTAATAACCACTGTCTGCTTTAATTGTCATACATGATAAGGTCTTGGCTCCTGGCTTGAAAACTATTCGGCTAGAGAACTATTCAGCTTGAGCTAATTGTGGATTACATTGCAAATTGCTGTATGCTTGGGTTGTCTCTCTTCATTTCTCCACATTTCTTTAATCAAAAGTCATTCATGAGTGGAGGAAACACAAGATCATACAGAATCAAAAACCTTATGTTCTTCAGCATGTCTTCCCTTCTTTCTCCTTCTCCTTCTCCTCCTCTTCCTCCTCCTCATCTTCATTTTCCTTCTCGAAGTTCAGGTTATGAATGAAAACACTGAACCTTATTATAGAAAATAAATTTTCCCTCTTCTTCAGTTTATTTAGAAATATCTCTTTCTGCCCTAGTTGTAATATAAATATTTTATAAGCACGTCTTGCGAAACAATCCTTATTTAAATAATTCTGAAGCTCAAAATCCCCAGGTTTTACAAGATTGAAAGACAGTACAATTTAAAAAAAATCTGGAATCTAAAGCTTTGATTTGCACTATACCAACCCTGCTGACTTCAGAAAGGTTGATTCTGATTTACCCAGCCTTCAAATGAGATTTGAAATTTAACATTATTATATATACAACAGAAGACAAATGAGTTTTCTCAGAAGAAACATGACATTTTGAAAAAAGGGACTATTTCAAAATCGTAAACAGATAATAACTCACTCATTCTGTTTTTTAACTATTTCCCTTATTGTATCTTTAATTTTAATTGCATATATGTATTCTTAGCTTATAAGGGTACATAATGTATAATATATTAAGCTTATTTCAGGATAGATATGAATGATGGTCACTAAGAGTTGCACCTTATGAAGGCACATAATGAAGAAAGACAACAGAAATACAGTGATGCCCCTTCGTTGATGTAATACCATCTGCCAGCAAAATGGACCCTCCCAATCCACACCTGGTATAATCCTGAAATTAAAATTACCACAAATGTTTCAGAGACCTTCAGTAATGTGACACACAAGAAAGATCAAACCAGAGAGGGCTAAGGATGCCCGCAAATAAGCAGAAAGTTACTTGTGGACCATAGAAGGTAGGATACCCCCAGGTAAGTTACCATACATAGCTGGTAGAATATTTCTGACTTGATAGGTATAGGTGGTTAGTGTGATAGATAGATAGATAGATAGATAGATAGAGAGAGAGAGAGAGAGAGAGAGAGAGAGAGAGAGAGAGAGAGAGAGAG
>JANHFT010003966.1:34510-46232 GCA_032467955.1 Pseudoxenodon macrops
TCCTCTCGATCAGCTGGGACTCGGGAGGCAGAGAATAGATGGGGGCGGGGCCAGTCATAGGTGGTTTACCGGTTTTCTGAACTACTCAAAATTTCCACTACCAGTTCTCCAGGTCAGAACCTGCTGAATCCCACCTCTGCACATTACTCTCTTACAGGTGAGGGTAACTCACATAGATCAGAATGCAACCATTTATAAATCTCAAAAGATCTATATGTTAGTGGTAGGTGAGGCTTTGACACATAACACTAGAGCTTATTAGTTAAAAATAGGCAAGGACCACCCATTCTGTCTTTCTGGTATTCTCCCATTTTATCTCTTTCTCACATTATTTTCTTTTTCCCCACTCTCCATTGGATTCATACATTCTGTTGTACCATATCATTGTTTAACCATGGTTTATTGAATAAGCCACATCTGGAAAAAATTGGGCACATTTTCCTGGATCAAGAGCTACATTAGAGTTTCCAGTGAAATCTTGAGGGCCACTGTTGAAAAAAATAGTGGGGAAAGTCAGGATAAAAATTAATTTCACTTACCTTTTATTTAAATTAAGTAGAGGGAATTACTCTGCAGCTGTGCATTTGAAAATGTTTTGCTCCTTCCGTATTAAAAAATCCAATTTGACAATGACCTTTTAACACAGAGACATTGACAGGGGTCCACAAAAGTTAAAATGGAAGCCTCAACTCTGCCATTCAAACCAAACTCCTTTTGTATTTGTGCTTAGTCATGACCACCATTTTGACTTGTGAACACCTCTGCTTTCGGTTATCTCAAGGTGACCTGTGAGAGAGACCATGGGATCCCAGGTGGTGCAATTCTGAAAACTGTAACTGCCAAAATATATCTGGTTTTGTGCATTGTGCTAAGCACAAAAGAAACAAACTGAGTTACACCTAAGCACAAGGTGAGAAGCCATGGCCTACATGAAATTAGTCTAATTAGAAATGAGCCTACTGAAATTACTGGAAATTGCTCTCGTGGTTACTCAACCGTCTACAATTGGTTTTCTTTCTTTCTGGGCAACAGGTAGCAACTGCTTCATTTATCTGCTTTTCTCCTCTGTACTGTGTTGACTTTTTCACATCCTGCCACCTGTCTCTCTCTCTTTGCCATTTTTCTTTATCCAGCTTCTTGCAGACTGTAGAATGGAAAGCTGAGCTCTGACCTTGGGGACAACTGGTCCTTGTATTGTGTTAACTTTCAGTGAGGATGTTATAATCACTGATCTTATTAGTTCCAGATGAAAGAAGGTTATTATTCAAAAGTCTGGGGCCAGGCTGATATTGGGTTTATTAATTTTAAAACCGAAATCTCTAGCAGATGATTAACAAGGGCCAAACAGATAATTGTTCCCACAAAAACTCCCTATTAGCAACAAAACTACTCTGTTCTTGCTAAGTCCTTGAAATGTGCATCAGTGGAGCAGATAATTAAGGGATTGGACATCATTGAAATGAATCAATTAGCAAACTATAGAAGCAGAAGGAAAATATGTGTTTGGGGTCATCAATTGTCTTTGATGAGAAATGGATGCATTTTATTTCTTATTGGGCACGCCAAGGTAACCCCGCGAATGTCTTTTTGTAAAGGTTGAACTCAAAATCAGTATGGTATTTATAATTTTATAATTGTGCTAGCCTACCCAAGTTGCAGAGCTCTGGATGTGTCAAGGTTAAATTCAAAACTAGTGTGGTATTTATAATACTTTTGTGCCAGCTTACCCAAGTTAGAGAGCTCTGGCTGTGTTAAAGGTTCCCCTCGCACATATGTGCTAGTTGTTCCTGACTCTAGGGGGCAGTGCTCATCTCCGTTACAAAGCCGAAGAGCCAGCGCTGTCCAAAGACATCTCCATGGTCATGTGGCCAGCATGATTAAATGCCAAAGGCACAAAGATCTCTGTTACCATCCCACCAAAGGTGGTCTCTATTTTTCTACTTGCATTTTTACATGCTGTCGAACTGCTAGGTTGGCAGAAGCTGGGACAAGTAACAGGAGCTCTCTCCGTTATGTGGAACTAGGGATTCAAACCGCCCAACTGCTGAGCTTTCTGATCGACAAGCTCAGCGTCTTAATTTCAAGCCATAATTCCTAGAAAGCAGCCAGTTAGATTAAAGGGGTACTTGTCCCCTTCAACCATATAGCTCACTCCAATCATATTCTCTTCCATATTCTACTTCACAGAATAATTGTGATGACTGATTAGAGCTAGAGGCAAGCAACCATTTCACTAATTTTTGCTTCCCTGAAGGAAAGCAGGAATAAAAACAAGCTCATACATGGGTTTTGCACAATCTGCTACAAAATCTTACCCTGAAGTCTTATGGAAAATTGTATGTGTAATTCCTTGGCAGTCATTCTTCATCTTCTTAGTATTTCATCTCCCCGAATTCAAACCCATGTCTGATGTGGAGCGAAGCCTATACAAAATGACTTGGGGAAACAATGTGTAAACATTTCATTCCAAACAAATATGTATCTGTTTGCTTCCGCTATAAATTGAGTTAAGTGAATTTATTCCTCAATAAGTGAGCACAATGTTTTAATCAAGAAGCTCAAAGCTTCTTTGTGTGGATATAAATTCTGACTTACATATCGAACTATACGAGGCAGTAATTGGGGTGGCAATGTTCTAAGGAGGCAGGCTGGACTCCATGTTTTCATATTATGAAAATGGATCACATTTCTCAAGGCTTTTAAAAGACTTTGTAATTAGATACTAAGGATAGCAGAGAGTCAGCTGGAAAAGCACTTTTTTCTTGATTGGTAACAGCCCCATCACACTTATCTAGAAATAGGTACCCCTGAACCTATTTATCTCACTTGTAATGAAAGACTGTTGTTGGATCAGCTGCTTACCAAGCATTAGACAGAACTGCAGCTAGTACTCTGAACTAATCTTGTTAAAAACTTTGCATTGATATGATTCATAAGCCCAACTACAGATACCAGTCAGAAAAGCTTGCTATTATTCCATGTTTCCGAAACACGTTAAACTTTAACCAGCCCACATTAAACTTCAGGACTGGTAAGTGTAGCATGCTCAGTGGGGTATTTCTTTCTTAGTCACCTCCATCCATTCTGAGAAGAGAAACAGAAGGCAGCAGATCTTGTTATTTATTTATTTCATTTATAGTCTGCTTTTCCTCTGGGTTTTCTTTCATTTCATCTCCACAGAAACAACCCTTTGAGGTAAATAGGACTGAGAGAGAGAGAGAGAGAGAGAGAGAGAGAGGAACTGATACAATTCTACGAACTCTATCAAGACTTGAATGTCGTTCTCACTGTTGTAGTCTGATGCTATGCTGCCCTGAATGCAAACAATCCCCTACTCTCGCCTCCTATTCTTTGAATGTACACACTTGTAAAGAATGCCAACTTTGCAGGATCCTACGTCATTCTGTTTGGGTTACTCTCTTGTCTATTTTGATCAGCAATGTGGGAAGATTTGGAGAGAGCAATTTCTGAGCATTTAGAAGAGAAGTTACATTACTGGGACAAGGTTCATTGTTGTCTTGTTTTGTTTATTTATTGACATTAAGTTTACAGCTTTATATTAAAGGTGGGCATCAGAGCAGAAGGAGAATTCCTAATCATATTTCTATTCTTAACTCCACCACCCAACATGCCAAAAAAAATGCCCCCCTCAAATCACCAGCTATCTTTGGAAGATTGGGGGTGGAGGTTGAAGTGTTTTCTTCTCAGAAGCTACTAACAATGGGGTGCCATCACCACCTGTAGGAGAAGCCCAATTTTGGCTACTTAGTCAACATGTGTCACTCACAGAGGTCCACCCCTGAATTTTATGTAAGGCAATCAAGCCAGTTCTAATGGCAAGTTGTCTGCTCCCAATGTGTACAATTTGATGCCCAGAAACTTCCAGACAGCACAGCCATGCTGAAAATTCTTTAGGTCAAAATCCTCTCATCTGGAAGTTTGAAATAAATGATCACTTATTTGACAGCCAAACCAGTAATACAGGTAGTCCTCGACTTACAACCGCAATTGATACCAAACTTTCTGTTGCCAACCAAGATAGTTGTTAGGTGAGTTTTGCCCCGTTTTGCGACCTTTCTTGCCACATTTGTTAAGTGAATCACTGCAGTTGTTAAATTAGTAACATGGTTGTTAAGTGAATTAGCCTTCCCATTGACTTTGCTTGTCAGATAGTTGCCACAGTGACCCTGGGACACTGCATATCTCATAAATATGAAACAGTTGCCAAGTGTCCAAATTTTGATCATGTGACCATGGAGGTGCTGTAATGGTCATAAATATTAAAAACAGTCATAAGTCACTTTTTCTGGTGCTGTTGTGACTTCAAATGATCACTAAATGAATGGTTGTAAGTCAAGGACACTATGCATTCAAAAATCAAATTTCAGTCTTCCAGGATTTTAAAGTGGCTACCCTTGGATCAAGCTGTCAAATGTTTCAGCTCTTTCTCTTGGGAAGGGATCAAAAACTGGATTTTTTCATGTAATATTTGTGTTCATTGGCTTCCTATAAGTGCAGGAATACTAACATCCTAGACAACAACTGTTTGCATTTGTACATTATTGGTAGATAATAACCATTGTCCATGTCCCCAGCATTTCATTTCCCTCTATAATTTTGCCAATCCATTATTCAATCTGGATATCATCTCAAAATATCCCTTTATACATTCAGCAAAGCAGTTGCATTTTATAAAGCAGTTGCAGTAAATTTCATGATTTACTGGATCATAATTATTTACTAGGTCAACAGAAGTGGGGGATGGTGCAAAATAAAGAAAAAACACACTCATAATACATCTTATTTTTTAATGATAAATATATTACAATTTGGAGACATCCAGACTACCCCTTGCTAGGTGCAATCTACCTTTAGAGTGTGGATTGGATAAATATAGGCTTTGGTGCACTGCTAATCACTGCTGCTAAAAGCCATGCCCTCTTTTTAATTACAAGGCCAAAGAACAAGCAGTATTCATAACTGCAGCGAATTATCAGGAACCAACTGTATTTTATTACCCTGAAACATCTTAAATATTGAATCAGTCAAGAGAAATCCATTAGTGCTGTAGAGATAACTTGTCCTATGTACATTATTCTTGTAACAACAGATGCGGATAATGTTCAAAGCTAGAATTCAATTCTTGCTATGTAAATCTTGAGATCAACATCGTTCCTGATGTAACAACAAATTTAACATCTGCCACAGGAACATATTGATTTTGGTGAAGATGAATAAGAACAAGCTATAAAATAATGTATCCACGATTGGGGTGAATTGGTCTGGCATAACTGGATTGCCATATTAATCTATTAATGCTAGGTTTATCATCAGAGTTATTATCCTGGTGCAGCATAAAATGCTGCTAAACTGCTAATACCAATTGCATTTAGATTTATATACCACTCCACAGTGCTTTACAGCCCTCTCTAAACAGTTTACAGAGTCATCTTATTGCCCCCCAACAATCTGGGTCCTCATTTTACCCACCTCAGAAGGATGGAAGGCTGAGTCAACCTTGAGCCTGGTGAGATTTGAACTGCCAAATTGCAGGCAGCCAGCAGGCAGGAAAAGTAGTCTGCAGTACTGCATTCTAACAACTGCACAACTGCAGTCCTTAATATTATGATTAGAATAGAATAGAATAGAATAGAATAGAAATACTAATACTATTTTCTGTTCTACTCTACTCTACTCTAACTCTGCTGTACTATGCTATGCTATGCTATGCTACGCTACGCTATGCCACGCCACGCCACGCCACGCCACACCACGCCACACCACACCACACCATACCATACCATACCATACTATACTATACAATGTTCTACTCTATTGTTACTATACTACCATACTGTAGTGTGCTATAATATATCTAAGAGCTGTCATACATTTGAATCTGCCATCTTAATTCCAATAGCTATCATTAATATTGAAAAGACCATTATTTTAGAGTGCTACCTACCCTTTTAATTTCAGTCTTTGAAATACTGAACATATCCCAAAGATTTCCAAAAAAAAACATTGCTGAGTGATCATATCATTGTCAAGCTTTGAGACATCACAAACTCTACCAATAAATTACACAAACAGTTCTGTACAAACAAACAAACCTATTGAGATGCATGAAGAAGTTCATGTCCATTGAATTATTAAATAAAGAAGGTCTCGTTCTCTCTTTCCCAGAGGCCTCAGAGTTATCATCTCACCAAAAGTAGATCCATTAAAATATTGTAGTTTTGTGACTTGCCTTGCAGCGCTTTAAATTATTCAAAAATTCACATTGTATTTGCTCACCTGCAACTTACATAATACATTCAAATTAAGCTCCACATTTCCATAGATCCATCTGCTAAGGACAATTACCTTTATTACCAGGTACAAGTGTTCAGTTTAAATAGGGAAAGAAAGGAGAAAGAGAGTGAGGAGCATCTTATCCATCTCAAAAGAAGGTCTGTTGGGAATTCTCCCCACTTAGTCACTCAGGTCATATAAATGATTTGGAGTGATTTGATCTGTCCATCCTAATATGTGAATTGTTCTTATACCACCAGCATTTTCAATTTATTGAAGCCATTTTTCAACCTTGTATTTGGTTCAGTATATTAAAAAAAACTATTATGAGAAAACAAACTATATTAATGGGGCGATCATGACTGGCTGAGGAATTCTGAGAGCTAAAGTCCACAAGGTTTAAAGTTGCCAAGTTTGGAAATTCCTGGTCTTAGAAGCTTGTAAAATGTCTCTGTAAGGTAAGAAACCCCATTACATCAACAACGAGTTGCCCAGGCCTAGGGAGTATTTAAGGTACCTGATTTAAGATAAGACAAATTACATCAAAATGGGAACACAAAATTAGCTTTCAGTGTATGACAAGTAGAAAAGCAGACAGGGATCCAAATTTCTTTTTGTGACTGAAATTACAACAACCAACTTTGGTTTTGGACACTTACTTCATCATCACAACTTACAGTATCTAGATTTATAAAAAACTAACCAGTCATAGCCCATTGTGCAAATGCGTTACTTCATCTAGTTAAACATATTGTATGAAGGCAAACTAAAATGTTTATGGTGGAATTCCATCGCTGTGTCTTTCAGGATTGTATATAGAGGCTGTTTTCTGTGCTAACAGAAGTAAAACATCTGGCTCCCCAGATGTTGCTGAACTACAACTCCAAGAAGTCCTAGTCTATGTATCCAAGACAGCCTTGCTTGATACTTTTATATAACAGCTTCCATTCAGACTGAAAGCAGTGACTGCAGATTTGAAAAGAACATTGTATTTTTTTTTAAAAACGAGCGTTTTGTCTCATAAATGCAAAGTTAAATTTTGTCATGATTAATTTAATTATCCCTCCAAATGCTACATATTTCACAACATTTATTCTGAGTAAATATGCTTAAAATTAGGCTGTAACTAATTCCCCATCTACAAAGCAGTTACATTTTTAAAAGAATGCCTAGAGCCAACAAACATTTGCTTCTTTTTCATTGTTTTTGTTCCTTTTGTGAATAGGAAGGGCAATCAAGATAATGAACAGGAGAGAGGTGAGAATTTCTTGCAGTGGGGGAATTGTTTTATTATTAAGGCAGCCAGTGGAGACCCGTCTTCCTTTACTTCTATTATTTAAAAAACAATACATCTTGTATCCTTCACTTGCTGCAGAGTGGAGACACTCTTCCAACTCGAAGTTTTTCCCCTCAGGAATTATTACCTGGTTATTTGTGTGGTGGATGGAAGTAAATGGAAGTAAACTTTTAATGGAAGTAAATCAGATCCTATTGAACACCTGAAGGTAATATCACCTTTTTTTCCTCCTGCAATTTTTTTAACTGAAATTTTCTTACTTCCCATGTAAGGGGAGAGTAGACGAAAGAGACAAGGACTAAAGAATTTCATGGAGGGCAGGGCTCACCCTGACATTATTCCCAAGACAACAAACAATCAATAGCCTAGGACTGGCTGCCCAGGATGAAATGTGAGGTTAGAGGGACCGTCCTTGAACCAACAACTATCTTTAAATATACTTCTAAAACCATATAACTATTCCAAAAGATTTATGAATGGCCACAGAAATACACAAAGCATTTACTTTAGTCCTTAGAGAACAAACTGTAGCCTAGTTGTACCTTTTACTTAAAAACATTATAAGTTCCACAGTTACAGATGTGCTCCACAAGCTTGTGTTACCTCTCATGTGACAAATGAAGGGAATTAGTACTTGTAATATAAATACTTGTACCCTGGAACTCATTATGCCGATTCCTAATCTGGGAATCAGGGCAGGGGTGACAAACTGGTGGACCACGGGCTGGATGCGTCATGCACAGGCCACATCCACCCTAGCTCCGCGAAGGGAAAAAATGCATGATATGTCACGCGATGGCAACATAATGCAGCGAGTTTGACATCCAGGATGTAGGGAGTTAAGCTGGGGAGGCAGACATCAATGGTTCCCAGGTTAAAGAGAAATGTATCCACATAAAATCATGTGCCTTTTAAGGCCATCCAGAGAATGACCAATCCATTGACACTGAAAGACAGGAGAAGGGGAGGGAGAAGGAAGGAAGGAAGGAAGGAAGGAAGGAAGGGCTTCCAGATCTGTTCACTCTTGGCTACACATAGGCATTATTTTGTGTCTACTATATTAAGCACATCTGTTGGTAGGTACATGTTTTATTTATTTCTCAATAAAGAGACACATTTTGGGTAGTCACATCTGCAAGCCTTCTGCTAATTAAGCTACATCTTGACTGAGGAATTGGTTCTGGAGAGTAAAGATGTACAGCATCATTTGTTATGAAGCCTGACAATTGACTTCCTATATCAAGCCCTTTTAATATCCTTTTATGGAGGAATTGACACTGTATATATATATTCAAATATGGGTGAAAAGAATTTACCCCAAGAAACAAGAAGGGCAATAGGAAAGGGGAAGAAAAACTCTAAAAACGTATTCATTTTGGCTGCATGTTTTTCCATAGAGAATCCTTTTCAGGTTTAGAAACATTTGGCTTGCCCTTTGCTTATGCTCTGCTTGCCATTTTTACCTGCTTATGTGTTTCTTGGTCCCAGCCAGGGCAAGGCTATAAGTGCCAAAATAGCATGAAAGTCTGTTGTCACACTGTTTACCAGCCCAACTGGGAAGTTAAATGGCAGGTACTTGAGATATCACGTTGAAACATATGGTCTTTCTGACATCCAGGGGGCACGGTTTGCCCTAACTTTCAACCAAGAGCAGACTGCATGCCTTGCTCTAGAAATAGAATGACCCCAAGCTCCTGGCAAGACAACATTGTCTGAATTTGGCATCGTCAGTAGAACCGCAGGAGCTCGGAAGCAGAATTTTCATTGACCATGCTGTTTTCCATATGGTTTCCTCCAGCAAACAGAATGCTTCTCCTGCTAGACACTGAAGGAAATGATAGTTTGTTAGATTGTGGAGCTCACAAAGAAAATGGTAAAGATTTAAGAAAAGGCCCCATCGAGAGGGAAAGGTTGCTATGGCATGTTGGCAACCAATGACAACATGGCAAGGAAACAAATTTTGGCACAATCTAGAGCCAATCTGAATTACAAGACATATACCATGCACCAAACTGCCTGAAGAAAAACATTCTTGGTTTATTTGTCACTGAACAATAAGGCTTTAATGATGAGATGAAATATAGGAAGAAGAGATCATTTCAGATGTGGGTTCCTACCAGTTTGGACTGGTTCTATGGAACCATTAGTAACTTGGCAGCCTGGTTCACTAGAATCGGTAGTGACCCAGGTCTGCCATGCCCCCAAGCCAGTTCTCTCTGCGGCACCATAGGTGGTACCATCTTGGTTTTTGCTTCTGCGCATGCACAAAAGCTTTTTTTTAGTACTGCGCATGCACGCACAAAGTATCCCTGAGTGAACTGACAGTAGCAGGATCTGGAACTCACCCCTGGATCATTTATTATATTTTAAGAGAAAATTGTAAGTTATTAAAATTGTTTAGAATAGAATAGAATTCTTTATTGGCCAAGTGTGTTTGGACACATAAGGAATTTGTCTTTGGTGTATATGCTCTCAGTGTACATAAAAATAGAAGATACATTCATCAGGAATCATAAGGTACAACACACAATGATAGTCATAGGGTACAAATAATTATACTTGTGATGAAAGAGAGATGTCGGTTTTATATTTTTTCTTTTTCTATCCCATATTCTCATTTTTTCTTCTAAATTTTTCTTTCTATTTTTTTCTTTTCTACACTTCCCATTTTTCTTTTTATTCTTTTTTCGTTTGTATTAGTTTTTATCTTTTTAATGGTGCCTTATAAAATTATTTTTAAAAAGGAATATCACACTATACTGAACTGTTAGGACTGAAAAGGAGCATCTTTTTTATTTCCTACAGATTCCAATCCAATTAAAGTGCTTTATGATCAAAGCATCAATCCGATGTCTGAAGTGGAAGTAAATCTTCAGAAAATCTTATTGAAAGTAATGAAATATTCTTTAGACAACAGCATTTTGTTTTTGTTCCATTCTTTTTTTTTTAGTCAAGGCCGAGTGGAGAAACTTTTCCAGGTGTTGAGATGCAGTTGACCCATTTCAGATAACATTGTTTTGCAACATGACATAATCAGGGCTTGGGTTGCATAAAACATTTTAAGAAACTAAATCAAACCACTGAAACCCTTCTATAACAAGAGCACCGTGTGGGTCACTGAGATTCAAAAAAGATTAAGTCTCTATACTGTTTTAATTTAATCCACACTAGGAGCTTTTAGTATTTATAATAGTGTACTAATCAATACTTCCAAATGGCAGTTTAGTGCACTGGACACTAATGGGACTTTTGCTTTGACTGCCAACATGGTCATAACCTTGGCAATTGCTCTATAATGAGGATTGCCATTTATTTATTTTTCTTGGGCAAAATGTGCTGAATCCCAAGAAAGAAGATTTAGGTGCACAGATTTGAGTGGAGAGACAGAAAATTATTCAGAAAAAAAATGCTTTGGAGTGCATGAACTCAGGTTCTCTCCGCCTTTAAATAAAGTTATCCTTTTTTTTTTAGTTTGGGAAGTCAGCTTTGTGTATAAAATTTATCAAGCACATATTACAGTTTCTCCAAAATCCTTAGTCAGCAGGTCTATTCTGGGAGCTACCCTCTGAAAACTACCATCTGTGGTGGACATCAGGTCAGGAAAGCATGGACATCATTTGAGAAGTAACCTGAGGTAAATTCAAAATTCTGTACTTTGGTCCATGACCAGCATAAAACAAAACAAATGACAAAAAACAAAAGCAGTAATGGATTAGGATGTACAATAAAACAAAAACAAATACTGTACTATCTATATGAGCGCTTAAACAACATTTGGATCTAGTAGGAGTACAATAGAGCCGTGATGGCGAACCTAAGGCACAGGTGGCATGCGGAGCCATATCTGAGGGCACGTGGGCTATTTCCCTATGTCAGCTGATTTTCGACCTTCCAGAGGGCGGGGAGAGGCCGTCTTTGCCCTCCGCAGCCTTTAGGAAGCTTTCCTAAAGCCTGGGGAAAGCGAAAAATGACCCAACAGGTCAACTAGAAATTTGGAGGCTTCAGTGAGGCCTGCATTCATGGGGGCTGGGGGAGCGTGTGTAAGCATGACGGGAGGGCATTGCATTATAGGTGTGGGCACGCATGCGTGCGCTATTGCGCACACGCCCTTTTGGCACCCGAGCAAAAAAA
>JANHFT010003966.1:99398-109504 GCA_032467955.1 Pseudoxenodon macrops
AGATCGCTTCACTCTTCACTCACCTCGTTAGGTCTGAAAAAAAGCTTTGAAAAGGCTACATTCGGAGTATAAGACGCTCCCAAATTATCAGCCCCAATTAGGGGGAGAAAAAGTGTGTCTTATACTCTGAAAGATACGGTATATTGTATTCATTTTAAAAAATTCCTGCAGAATTCCTTCATGCTATACAGTAGTATAAATAAATCTAAGGGCCCATGAGACATTTTCCTCCACATTGTGCAGTTTAAGAATGGAAAGTTGGGAAGTTTTCACTTTAAGAAGCTGATAAGACAGCTGATATTTAATAATCAAGAAAATAAAGTTGATTTAGTACCGGCATTATAAAAAGGTATATGTGAGGCACCTTATAGGAGGTAGTTTTCAAAGCCATTTTCTCTTCCAGTGCCTAAGGTTCTCACAGGAGTGACAGGCCCCTAGAGACTAGGTGTAAGAAAGTTTCCATTTTTATTTGGAAATCTATTTCTCTAGTGGCTTCCCCTGCTTCAGAGGTAGGTTCCTACTGGTTCTGTAGAACTGATAGTAACTCGGCGATGATGTCACGAAGCCGGTTCCTTTAGTTTATCCGTGGGCGCCGCCATTTTGAATTTTGCTCCTGCACATGCACAGAAACTAATTTTTGCTTCTGCGCATGTGCAGAAGCAAAACTTTATTCCTGTGTGTGCAAGGAGAACTGGCAGCAAATGATTCACAACCCACCCCTGCCCTGCTTCAACCCTTTTGATATGAATTAAAAGAGTAGAGACCTTGGCATGTCATGGGCTGGATCTGCACTTTTTCTACTTTCTTAGCCAGGTATCTTTGGGACTGACTGGCCATTTCAGGAGTGTGTTTTCCTTGTCAGTCCAAAGCTACTGATTTGAGAAGCTGATGTACTTTTACTAGACAGAGGATTGCAAGTGTAGCACAGGGGTGATTTATATTAGTGAGGCCTAAATATTTCTGACCTATGTTTTTCAGATGATCCCTAAAATCAGCAGGCACTTCTTTTTCTTTGTTTCTTCCCTTAAAAAGTGTGCCAATCAATTTTAACTGGGCAAACATTATCTAGTCAAGAATGGGTTGCCAGCATCCAGCCATGCCGTCTGTAATCATGTCTCGGTTCTGTCAAGTAGGCCTTTGTATTAATTGCTTCAGAGCATTGTTTGGCAGAATAGATTTTGCTAATTGGCTTAAAACTGACAAAACTGGCTTGTATCCTGAAAGACAATGGGCAGTTCTTCTTTAAAGTTAAATTTAATGGGCTGCTCCTGGATCGAAGGAAATGCCTTTGTTGAGGCTGTTAGATCACCTGAGGAAGATGGGTGAGGAACATGCCCAAGTTTATGCTGAGGTTCTGGCTCCTTGGGAACAGTAGGAGGAGTGTCCGCATCAGCTTGGTAAGAGTTCAAGTGATTAGCTAATTTTGTAGGACTAGCTATTCTTTCTCCAACCTTCCCAGATGGAAGGTGGAAATTGGAATGGTTAGTGGTGGATGGAACGGAGATTGAGGATGTCACAGGGTTTGGATTATACAGTGGCATTTACTGTGTTCCCCTGAAAATAAGACTAAGTCTTATATTAATTTTTTGCTCCAAAAGACACATTAGGGCTTATTTTCCATGTAGGTCTTATTTTCAGGGAAATATAAGTCTGACTGAGAATGTTAACTGGGGCTTATTTTTTTTTGGGGGGGGTAGGGCTTATATTACAAGCATCCTGGAAGATCATGCTAAGGGCTTATTTTCCAGTTGGGTCTTATTTTCGAGGAAACAGGGTAGTTGAGTCCCCCTTCCTTTTCTTCCAAGACTTTTTGACACTTGAGGGATGTAATGGGATCCACAGATAACTTTCAAAGAAGAGGAAAGGAGATACTACTGAGGAAGCCATCAGACAAGAGGGGCATTTAATGGTCAAAGAAAGAAACTTAGGAAAGATGCACCTTAATGGGTCTAGCAGTTAAAAGTGATGGGCAGGAAGTTTGTAATTACAGACTTGCAAGATTATGCTGAAGTGTCCCTACAATAAAACAGATGTAGCTCATCTGGTCATGTTTCCTGTCTGGTTTACCCAGGAGGACCAACAAGGGTAGAGGGAACTAGTGTTCAATTCTATTTGCAAGGTCTTATTTTCTTCAGCATGTTTCATTTTGAAATATGGAGGTTTGTAACAATCCTCTGCTTGTGGCTTAAAGCAGCGGTCCCTAGCCTTTCTGGCTCTGTGGACCATAGTCTGTGATAGCGGGGTTTGGAAGGAGAGGGGATGTTTTCAAATGCACACACCGCTTGCACAAAAGCAGTTTTGTGTGCTTGCCCACCACTTGTGCAAATGCAGCTTCATGCACTCCCATGCTTTCTCGCCACTTGTATGGCCCTATTCCTAATGGGCCGCAGTCCAGGGATTGGGGACCCCTGGATTAAAGAAAAGCAAGATTTTTCAAGAGTCTGGGATTTTCTAGATGTTATAATCAGTGGGTATGAAAGGATAAAAATCTTCAGGGAAATAAACATAGTTACATTGAGATCATTTCTGCTACTATTTCATCAACGTGGATCAACACATTAAGGTTAAGAGGTAAAAGAAAATGGATATTCTGGAAAAAATGGAAAAAAGGCATTTAGACTCCCTAAGCAGAATATAGAAAAAAAATACGAACAAAGAATTTTCTACTGGTAATTCTTAAGCAGAAATAATGCTAAGCATTTCAGAATGCTTCCCAATGTGATAAATTTCATATAATGGAAATTTCAGAAGTTCCCTTTGAAATTAATTAAATAGAGGTGTGTAACTCATCAAATCTGAATAGTTGATTCAGTTTGGCTTATCGATTTGATTAGAGCCAAAGTTTCAGTTCAGACTCATCAGTTCTATTCAAATTATTGCATTGATCAAAGTGATTGAGTGATTTAGAAAATGCCCATTCAGATGATAAAATTCAGGTGCACATGTCATCTGGATTGGCTTCAATTGGATAAAACCAGCAAGCTCTTTTAGAAAGTTTATCCATTTTTTGAGATTTGTTCCAACTGTGTTTGAATGAAATTTGTGACTTGCATCTTTCGTAGCCTTTAATTTAAATTCAATTTGTACAGTATGTTTATTCAATTTCAGAAACTATTTACTCTGTTCTGAAGAGTCTATTCATATTGAATGAAAAGAATGTCAGCTGGACTGTTCAGCATAGCTTTACTACAAATATCTTTGTGCTTTTCTAGACACATCCTTGATCTCCCCGCATTCAGCTGACATGATATTTAACTAACATAGATGGAACAAAAGGATCGCCTGGCCTCAAAGGCCAGTTGGTCATTTTTTCCCTTCACAGTGATAAATGAGGTTTTAAAGGGCTACTTTCACATCTAAAGATGCAGTTCATGAAGTGACCATACTTCTAAAAGGATGTAGTTCGGTTCAGACCAGCACCTATCCAATTCTGAACTGTTTAAAAGAATAGAAGCACAGAGGGGCTCACAAAAGGAATAACTCTGTTAAAATCAGCAGCTGCTTCTATCTTCTTTGTCTTTATTGTTTTTCACCCACCATGTAACTACAACTACATGGTGGCAGGAGTTATGTGATCAGCCAACCTGCCCTGGTGCTGGAGATCATATATAATGCCAGTAGAGTACATACAGAGGTGAATCTTAGGGCTACACATGACCCTAAAAGCCATTTAGGCCATTGAAATCCAATTCCATACCTGATACAAGAATTCTAATTATAGTATTTTGGACAAATACTTGCTTGAAAACAATCAATAAAGAGAAGCTCATCTGTGTAATTGGTTCCACTTTAAAATCATTCTTACTTTTAGGAATCTTCTTCTAATATTAAATTGGAATATGCTTTTCTGTAATTTAAATCCATTATTTGCCGGTATATCCTCTGAAATAATGGAAAACAGATGGTATTCTTTTTCTGTACCACATCCCCATCCCATTCATGGTGGAGGCGCCATTTAAGCTGGTTCCAGGTTGAAAGGATAATCTGAAATGTCCATGGGGGTCTCCTTTTGTGTCCTCATCAAGGAGCTGGAGCAAATGACGGGAGCTTATCCTGCCAACACAGTAGCACATGAATCTTGAACATGGACTAGTTAACCTCCAACGCAGCCTTCTAACCCCTTGAGCCACCACATTCTCTATGGGACTTTATTTGAGCCCTTTGAAGAAGCTATCAAAATCTTCATTCTGTCTTATTTTTAAAGAAGAATCATGTCCAGTTCCTTCATCTTTCTTCATAAGATGCCCAGAGGTTCCTATAGCTTAAAGGTTGTTCTCCATCTTCACTTGCTGTTCTTCAGCCCTAATATCTATGTTTACTTTAAATTTCATCCAATCTTTCCCCTTATCCATTTATTTACCTTTGTTCTACCCATTTGTTTGGCAACATGGTATCAGGTGGCTCCCGGTCAGCAAATCAAAGATCAGCTCAGGTATCTCTGGAAATTCTCAATCATCTAGGTCACAGTTGTCCCAAAGGTGCTTTTTACAAATGGCAACTGGACTTTTTTTCCTTTGAAAACATTTAACTTCTCATGCAAGAGGCTTCTTCGGTTCTGAACTGAACTGAGAACCAAAGAAGCTTCTTGGATGAGAAGTGAAACGTTTTCAAGGGGGGAAAAAGACCCAAGAAAGCCCACTTGTCTGTTGCGAAAGCACATCCATTGGGACTTCTACTGTACTCTCCTTGGAATCAGTTGTATATCCTGATCGATAGCAGAGGTGGGTTCTAAATCTTCTTACTGCCGGTTTGCTCAGGGTTGCGCCTTGAGTGTGCGTGCAAAGAATGCAAGCGAGCAAGTGCATATGCGGCAGTCAAAAACTGTGCAGAAGCAAAAATTAACTTCTGCGTGCACACAGAAGCAAAATCCAAGATGGCAGCACCCATGGAACCACCGACAGAACTGGCTCCATGACGTCACCGCGGAGTTACTACCTACTCTATAGAACTGGATAGAACCAGTAGGAGCCCATCTCTGATCAATAGCTAGCATTCTGACCAACTGCTTCAGCCAAGTTTCCTTTCTGAATTCAACAAGAAACTTCATCTGGGTATCATGCTTATTTTTCCAGCAGAGCTGAAGCTGTTCCAGATCTGCTGTTCTGCTAAATGTCAGATCCCGATTATCAGAGTGTAGCCCGGTTTGCCATTGACAGCATCATCCACTTATAGGGCAATTTGCCGCATTTGGAAGTGCACAGTAAATTTGTATTCATTATCAGAGGGAGGGGGGAGTTTGCGATGCAGCCAAAACAAATTCAATTTGTTGGCCAGCTACGAAATTAAATCACATGCGCATGGCACTCAGTCTTTATTATGTTTCAATTCTTCCCACCACTTGTATGTGTAAGGTTGCATATTTGATGGGAGACATCACAAGGGTGGACCATTAACAAAACATATCATGTCTCTTCCAGTTAAAACCTCTGCCAACTTAATGGGATATAATGTGGTGTAATACTGTGTGTCGGAAACATTACATGAAACACAAGTAGGATGTGTTCTATTCTAATAGCTGCCATAGCCTTCTTCAGAACTTTTGGCAGGTGTACATGTGTGAATTATTCATGCTGAGGTTTTAACTGTATTGATGGTTTATTATCTGCACTGAATAGCTTCTAAACATTTAACCAGAGGCTGTGTAATATATTCTTCTAAACAAGACATCCAATGACATCAAGCATGTTAAAAATGGGCATTTCTTATAAGTGAATAGCAAGGCATACTAGCATCCTAGGTCTATAGTACATCTATCAGCTGTATCTATAACTCGCACTCTATTCTTCTCTTACCAGTCCAGTACACATAATGTTTTCAAGCCATTGACAGAGTTGTTCAACCTTGGCAACTTTAAGAACTATGGACTTCAACATCCCAGAATTCCCCAGCCAGCACATGCTGAGTGGGGAATTCTGGGACTTGAAGTCCACTAAACTACCAAGGTTGGACACCTCTGCTCTAGACCTTCTCATTTGAACCTAAGGCTTGTTCTTCAACTTTCTGGTTAAAGAAATAAGTCCAAAAGCTAAAGATAATAATTGCACTAACTATTTTATTTTAGAACTCCCCCCCTTCCATTTTACTATGTCCCACATTTGGAAATATAAGCCACTCCAGCTGTAAGTGTCCATAGGAGTTGGGCAGCTTCTAAATCCAGCAAACAAACAAAGGCACAGAAGGGGAAACCTGGAGGAATAAACTGTTGTTGTTCCCATTTGTGTTTAAATAATCAATAAGAAAATTGAATAAGTATGTTTTGGGAGACCTAGAAATTCTTGTATAATATAAAATAATATAATATACGGTAATTCTTATATTATATAAGTTCTAAATAATGGTTGAATAATATTTATTTGAATAATAAAACTACAAAGAAGCAGACCTATCTGTTGATCTGGAGGAAATTTATCAGAACATTGGTGTTATACAACTGCCAGGATGAGTGAATCTGTATTGCTGTGCATTTAGACTAGGATAACTTAAATCAACTGGCCTCATTATGGATACTGCAAGGGAAATGATCAAATTTCATCAGCCTGCAACACCACTGCTCTATTTAATGACATTTCATCTCGCAAAAACAATCATGCCTTGAAAAGAAATCTAAACTCAATGTGAACATTTCAGCTTTCTGCTTTCTTTGCTGCTTTGTCTTCTGATCATTTGTGACATGCCAAAGGTAGACTTTAGCAAAACCGAAAGATGGAAGAAGGAAAGATAACAGGTGTTCGCTGAGATCCAGATATTGCTCTTCTGCTATATAACTAATCATCAAACAGTCCAGTAGAAAGATACACAGAGTTGCATGAAAGAAATGAGAAAACAGGAAGAGATAAGTGAGTCACAGTTTAACTGTACCTCATATCTCTGTTCAAGATGCTTCTTGGCTTTAGATAGAGCAGTTACGATTGAATATGAATCGCATTTTAATTTTTGTATGCCTTCCTGAAATAAGAGTCTGATCTCACTTACGTATTGCTATAGATTACAGCAACCTGAACTTACTACCCTCATTTAAACATAGTTTTCCAAGGCTTTTAAAAATAAAATGTCTGTTTCTTCAGCCACATTGATTTGGAAATGGTATGCAGAAGATATAGCAGGCAATCTAAAAATACTTTTCTTCTCATTGTCTTTTGTCTATACGAACATAATTTTAGACAGGCGCTGATGATCATTACCACAGCCCTCCTGTGTTTTTAAGCTGGTAAATTTGCAGAAAAACAATAATATTTTATCTAACCACATTATAAAAAAATTAAATAAATACAGGGGAACATAAAACTTAATATATGAGTAAGTAAATCTATCACAGTGCAAAACGCTCTTTAACAAATGTAATGCTCATTGATGGATGCTAGGCTCTGCTGCACAATTTCTAGTAGGAATTAGTTGAATTGAACTGATCTGGGAAAATACTGTGGGTCTCTAAGGCAAAGGGAAATTCCTTGCTATGTGACAAGATCCACAGTAGTTTTGGAAGACTAGAGTGAGGCAGGCAATGATGTGGTTTTCATAATATGCTAGATTGGACTATCATAGCAATAGCAATAGCACCTAGACATATATCCTGCTTCACAGTACTTTACAGCCCTCTCTAAGCGGTTTACGGAGTCAGCATATTGCCCCCAACAATCCGGGTCCTCATTTTACTGACCTCAGAAGCATGGAAGGCTGAGTCAACCCTGAGCTGGTGAGGATTGAACTCCTGGCGGTCAGCAGAATTAGCCTACAGTACTGCATTCTAACCACTGCACCACCACAGTTCATACACCATAGAGCGGTGTAATAACTCATTCAGCATATTGTTGGAACCCAATCAATGTCTTAGATGTTCTGTGAATCATGCCATTATGTTAAAACTAAAATATGGTTGTTACACAAACATTACAAAAGCTCGAAATGTATTTTGTTACTCTGGATAACAAGGGAGAATTTAGCCAGTGTAACATTTTTATTGCAGTTTGAAAATGGCCAACCATGGGTGGTGGTCATTACATCATAAGGTTATGCTTGAGTCGCAGAAGATTGAGTAACGACAAAGTCCCCGATCTCATAAATTAAAACCTTGCTGCGCTTAGATATCTGCTGTTTAGTTCTGTTTCATCTGAAATATATTTTTCTTGAGGGAGGAATTGTTTGCAATTTTTGGATTCTTCTAATTTCTTATCTTTGCACCAATCCCCATTTCCCGAATTATTATTATTATTATTATTATTATTATTTATTAAATGGAATTAAGCATTATTTCAAAATTTTCAGGATTTCCCCCTCTTAAATCCTTCCCCCCATTCAACTTTCATTTAGCCACTCTGTCATCCTTTCTCTAGAAAGGAACAGGGAGGAGGAAACCTGCACTTCTCTAAAAGCTGTTGAATTCCAGTTCTTAGAAACTCTTTATTTTTCTTAGCAATCTGTATTTTTATTTATTTTATGTTATCTGGCTTCTTTTTAAATTGATTTTTGTAATTCTTTAATTCCTACTACATTTATTATGTTCAACTGAGAGTCTATTTTGACTGACTTGGCATATAAATATATTAAATAAATAACTAAAAAAGCCCTCAACACTGGCCGTGCTCCGAACACTTTGCTGGACTTGAGGCTCCTCAGTTTCCCAACACCTGCTCTAAATTAATATATTATTATTGTCATTTATTAATTCATCTTCATGGCGTATTGACACACTGGAATTTTTTTTTAATGGTGCCATCGCATGGTGTCTCATCACAAAATATTGGTTGCAATAGCCTGAGAATTGAGCAACTACCTTAAAATAGGAGTTAAGTTCATAGCTCCACAATATAAAACCTCTCCATCCTTTAATTGCGTGATTCAAATTCTCAATCCCTTGTTTTCCACCTGTTTTTCTACGATCTACTAATACCTGCTTCCCAACTTGGCTATGTCAAGTTGTCCCCAATCTATCCTAACTACAGTTTCTCTAAAAATGTCCCTTCTACCAATTTGACTATTCATTTTGGCCTCCGACTTCTGTTGTTCCTTTCCAGCTATGCTGGCCCATATCCTCCTAGCCCTTCCTCAGTTTCTCCAATGTTGTACCCATTTAAACATTTAAGCCCTCACCATCTATAATTCATTGGGATATTTATGTGGCATTAAGGTGGCATGAGAATCAACTCCAACATTTCAGTTTGAATTGTTCCTTGGTGGCCAGAAAAACAACATCTTTCTTATTTGTTTGTTCTTGCTGTTGTGTACAAAAAGTAATTTGTTGTTCTAATTTATTGTTCCAATTAAATAGTTCACTGTTCAGGCTGGAGCAATAATTGTGAGCCTTCTCCTAGCTCCAAGATTGCAGCAATTGGGAGCCAGGACTAGGACTACTGGATCATTGGCAGTGGCATCTTCACGCAGTAGAATAGGCTGGAGAGAAAATCTTGTAAGTACTGAAATATATTCCAACAGCTCTACAATAATGAGGGAGGAGAAATATTTTTTTTCAGTACCAAAGGTTCTTCTGCAATCGGTGGCTTGTGTTGGAGGGAAGAGAGATGTGTGCAGAAGAGGGATGATGATGATGATGACAATGAAGATTTATTAAAATTATATGCTCCCCAATTTTAAAGCATTAAAAACAAGAAAAGCAAGAAAAACAGTAAGAGACAAAAATGAAGAGTAAAGGTGGCAAACAGGACAAAATAAGATTAGGAAAACAACCCACACAATCTAAAAGGAGTTCCAATCTCCCTCACCAAATATTTGGAGAAAAGAACCAAGTTTTCATGACCCTTTGGAAAGCCACTAGGGTGCTGGGTGTGTGTAGGATGGGGAGGAACCTCATTCCAAGTGCTGCTATAGGGAAGGCATGCTTCTGGGGTCCAGACATATGGCATTGTTTAATCGATGGAACTCAGAGTGTGTCAACCATTTGGCAAACGATTTGGGCAGATACAATGGGAGACAGGCAGTCCCTGAGGTAACCAGGTCCTATGTCATGTTGGGATTTATAGATAATGATCACCTTTTTTTTAAATAAGTTTTTTATTTATTTTTTCATCTTTATATATCTCATGTTGTGAATGTTTGTTTTCTGGGATAGCACATCCATGCACATAATCATAACATATTTTTTTTTACTAATT
>JANHFT010003967.1:13234-24834 GCA_032467955.1 Pseudoxenodon macrops
GATCACGATGTCTATGGACTCTTTTGTTACTATTATGCCCGGAACTCGTATTTTTAGGACAATTCTCTCTCTTTCTCTCTCTCTCTCTCTATATATATATATAGAGAGAGAGACTTTTGAATATAAATGAATCGTCATTTAGAACATGCCATATATCACAGTTGTCGAAAACCGAAGCATAAAATTTATTGATATCGCTGTCCCAGGAGATGCCAGAGTTGAAGAAAAAGAACTGGAAAAAATCATGAAATATCACAACCAGACCATCGAAACTACACAATTATGGGTGAAACATGTAAAAGTGATACCCATTGTCATCAGGGCACTTGATACCATGTCCAAAAATTACATAATACATCAAGAAATAACAGCTTCCTGCAATAACACCAGCGCTAGAGAAAAACTGCGCTATTCAGAACATCGTACATTTTAAGAACATACTTGGTTGATACAGAGGATGCTGGCAGCAATCCATTATTAACCATGAACGCCAGTCAATGATTTTTGTGAAACATCTGTAAATGTTCAGTTGACTGAGTTTCATGTTTATTGAATAAAAGAAATAATAATAATAATATGAAATATTGAGGCGCTTATGAGAAATTAATCTCATTTGATGTTTAATTCCTTAATGCTCATTTGTCTCAAACAGCCAAGGCAAAAAAAGTTGACAAAATCCAAGACAGTTGCTGCATTTTCATTCCTCTCGTTCTAAACAAAGGTATAAAATGCAGTCATAGCTGTTAACCAAAAACTATGCTGGGCTAGTAAGGAATTGTCAACTCAGACAGAATACCAAGTACTATACTGACCCCTCAACACAATATATCAAAAATTATTGATCACCAGAATTATTGATTTCGTCACTGATCTGCCATTGTTATTTCTACAAAAGTAGCTTCTAGATGGATTTAGAATAACTAAAAGAAATTCTTTCTTTCTGCTTGCACTGTTGGTTTAGGATTATATACTAAGATTTTGATTTTGTTCTTTCAAGTCCCAAGTCTGAAGACCTGGCTGTTTCCCCAGGCATTTGGGCCAGGAGGTTAAACAAGCTCTATTGCTGATATGGCTTTTTATCATTGAGATGTATTGACTTACCTCAGGCACTGTGAGTTTTTGGTTGTACAGTAGCTGTGGTTTTAATTCTTGCATGCCACCCAGAATCATTGTCATGAGATAGGTGGCTTTTATGAATCATTGAAATAAACAAATGAGTCAGACTTGGCTCTTAGCAGCCACATAGACAGAACTTATTCAGATTATTTATATTGGAACTACAGGTAGCCCTCGCTTACTTACATCTTGTTTGGTGGCCATTCAAACTTACGACATGAAAAATATAAATTTATCACCTGTCCTAAGTTATTTCAGCATCTCCATGGTCATAAAACAAGGATCAAGTATTTTAGGCCTTCAAAACCAACTAATGAACTAAATAAACAAATGCCTGACTGAAAGATCTCACAAGCAAAATTCCCCACCATCCAGTCAGAGCTGAAGCTTCTTGGATGAGAAGCAAAATATCTTCAAAGAAAAACAAGAAATTCCAGTTGCCTCTTGAAAAAGCACCTTTGGGACATGGAATTCCATGCACTTACCTGAGAACAACAGTGTTCAAGAACAACTAGATAGAACAATGTGGACTATATCATTCAGAAATCAGGGAGCCAATAAATAACCCAATCACCCCAAATTCTAGAACTTATTTTGACTAAGTGTTCTACCAACCTCAAATTACATTGGTTATCTTACAAAGCCAAGCCACACTGTATATTCACATTGCTCAAAATTATTGCAAATATAGTTATGGGTGAGGAGGCAATACGGATTATTGGGCACTCTATCTGTTACAATATGATTGCCAACTGAATAAAAAGGTGAAAAGGGTTCAGCTACACTTTTTGACAGGTGATGGACAGCTCTTGAAATAGAAAGCAATAGGTTTCTAGTCTCGAGGGTATCACTTTCAAATATATCAATGTTCTAAGGGTGGATCAGTTTTCCCTGCTGTAGCCATCCTGCTGAGAGGTGAAGTCCCAAGAAAAATATAGGAATCCAGCAGCAAGGCTTTGAGGTGGCAGGAACCAAGGGAGGTTCAAAGACAAGGCTGGTCAGTGGGTAGCACCTCCAAGCACCATAGAGGTTAGAGGTTAGTAAAGCAGGAGCCACTGTCCAATAAAACAGTGTTTAGAAAACCTACTTGGCAGATAAATTGAGGATCTGCTTACACCTTTCCCAGCTTTCTTAGCTGCATACCGATGCTTCCCACTGTGATTTAGTACAATGTTCCTAGCATCTACCTTAGTTACAAGCTGCCTGACTCTAGACGTGGGCAGTTTAAATGTGGCTGGAAACTTTTAATCAGTTTCCAACATCATAAATAAATAAATAAGCACCCACTGTCACAAAATTGATTTATCACTAAACTAACAAAATAGAAGATTTCCCATGGGGAGAGAGACAAAGCAAATTCACTGGCTCTAATACACTAGACCTCCATGTCCTTCTTACTTCTGACAATCTCTTATGCTGGTGATTGTTTCAGCTGTTCTTTATTCTATTCTAGTAAACAAATACTTTACACTTTACAAATTGCTTAGCTTCACTGTCCTATAAAACAGTTCCATTATCTATTGTCATCTATTATGAGAATTCTACTCTTTAAAACTAGGTGTTTATTTTTTTTAGAAAAGAATAAAATTTATATTTATATATCATCTTTAAAAATTGATTTATAACCCATATTCTGAGTACTGATCATAGTAGTACAGGAACATTTCACATCCTCAGTGATGCTCTTGCATATTTCATGAAATAGGATTAGGTCCAATTTCTGCTAATTCTAGATTTCAAATCTGAAGGTCTCTAAATCTGTCTCAGAGGGAAACCATATTAATTTGATTCACAGAAACATCAGGAAAAATAATACCTACTTTTCTGTCCTTCGGGCTAAACCTATCCAGCAACACTTTCCATTAATTTCAACACTTCCCATAATTATTTTTTTAATAGTTCATTATTATCTGCACTATCCCTTTCTACAGATTTATTTATCTATCTACTTATTTTTCACATTTCTGAACTATTCATCTCCCTCAGAAAGGGACTATGAGCAATGTACAATAAAATATTAAAATATAAAAACACCATATAAAAGTTAAAAATTTAAAATTTAGAAGGTGGCAAGGATGATTGAACCCTGTTAAAAATAATTAAAAAGACAAAGGGAGGGTTCTCGGATCACCAACCATCCCCATCTAAGACCAAAGATGATAAAACTCCTGGATACAGAGAGGCCAACTCACTTCAGCTGACCTGGGGTCAGCTGATATCTATTGTTCCCCATCCAGGCCACAGCCTCCAAGCATCATGAAACAGCATCACCCATGTTAGCTAACTGGGTATCATCAGCATACTGCTGATACCTCATCCTGTGGTGATGGATGATCTCATCCAGCAATTTCATGCAGATGTTAAACAGGAGCATAGACAGCCCTGAGCACTGTGGAGCTTATCTTTAACCACTTATCTTATCCTTGTCCATGTAATAGTTTGATATCAGAATTGGACAAAGAATTGCAGATGTGACCTGAACAACACAATGCAGAATGCTCTATCTCCTTTCTAGAAGACAGTTGTTTAATAGATTTTTTTTAAAGGCATCCAAATTAATGCCTAATATTCCACAATTCCACTTTATCTTCCTAGTAAGTGGCAGCTATCAGAACTATTTTACAATACAGAACTATTTTCTTGCTGCTAAGGATCTTTTAAAATGGGAAAAATTGGTTTCTGCTCCATATATTTGATAAGCTGAAAAAAATGTCAAGGCCTGACATTAATAAATAAAGAATTATAGAAAGGCAACCTAGAAAGGATTAATGGGAGGTTAGATGTTCAAGTCACACAGACTAAAATACCACAAATGGCAGATGGATAAAAGTGCTTTTCAATGTAATAAGAATTCTAAAAAGCCCCCAGAGAGAAACATGTCTTTTTCAGGAGAAAAGATGGATGGCTAAAAGTCAAATATACTAATTAAAAACCATTTAAAGACATAGAAATTTCTCATAATGATTTTTTAAATTGTATTTTTGGAATCATGGATCAAATACATTGTACTCTGACTAGCGGTAAATCTTGTAATTACATACAGGATAAAAGAAAGGCTGGTATGCAGCCCTATTAGAGAGTTTTCCCTTCAGACCTCAGTCTGATTTGCTCACAATCTACCTAGTACGATTTTTTTTCCATGAGTTTAAAAACAAGAGATTTCTCATGCCTGCGCACATTGCCTGGAGCCAGTAATAGCTTATATAGCTGTCAGCAAACTGATAAGAGCCAAAATTACTCCACAGAGTCCTCTTTAAAGAAGAGCCAAAAGCAGCACATTAAATTAAAAGGGGGAAGGGTCACAGAAACCAGTCACTCATGCTGTTAATGTAGCATTAAAAACAAATACATACATTATTTACTCCAGCAAATGTCTGATTTGACCTGGAGATTGAAGTCCACTTGGAGGTCAGAGTTGAAGCATTTGGAAAAGTAAAAAATCTCCTTTTTGGGGTTTTTTTTTTCTGAATGAAAAGGTTAGAAAAGCACTAACTTCACTCTTGTTTTTGGTATTAAAATGAGAATGGCATGACAACAATAACACCAGCAAAGATGGAGGAAAAGGGGGAACATTGAAATTATTTCCCCATTAAAGCCCAGAGTTTGTTTTGCTCATTGCACAGTAATATGGTAAGATGGCTACCAGAATATAAGATTCAACTGCTACTACTCAAAATGCACCTGAGCCTCACACACACCCCGCACCCCAAATCAAATAAATGTTATTACAATTGCATGGAATGCTATCAAAATAATTTTTCACATTGTGGGGAAAAGCCATGTTAGTCTCTAGTACTTTTTCCGTCTAAACAATTTTATTAAAAAGCACAAGCTTACGTGAGCTACAGCTCACTTAATTAGATGCTTGATGAAATAACAGTATGTTTTCCATCATCTACCTAAGCCTGTCAGCATCTCTGAACAGATAAGAGTACTGTGGGATGCACATAGGGGGAAAGTCTTTCTGTATTACACACCATTGTGTCTTTATCCCAGTTTAGCAAATGAAAACCAAGATGTTAACAAATATCAGCAACTTAGATGGAAGGTAAATACATTTTCATTTATTTCAATTTAAATCTATCATTTGTCTCAATTTCCAGATGAAATATCAACCAAAAACCTGTCAAAAATAACACAGATGGCCATATTTCAGTACTGCAGAATATATTATGCCCATAAATTAGATACTGCTGAAAAATAATGACTCAGGTAAGAAAAGATACAACCTAGAAATCAAGAAGCACTCATGATTCTGTCTTCAAATCTAATTTTCTACTGAGGGAGTCTTTATATCATTTCTGTTATTAGGCATTTGGGAATCAGAAATCACTACCAAACTACTGCAAATTGCCCAGCGGTCTAGTGGCATTACCTGAACTAGCTTCTGCCCATCCTGATCTACAGATACACTTTCCCCAAAACGCTTCTGGCTCCCCAATAAATTACTGTAATTCAAAATAATAAAACTGAATGTGTCTAAAGACTAATATCCCTCTTTATACTCCTTGAATCTTTGAGACTTAATCATTTCATACTATATATCTCCAAGAGCCTCTTATCAGCTCCTTCTTTCTGCAGCTGTTCTCTAATATTTTCATGTGTGGTAATTCTTCATGTTATCTTTCTCTCCATGTATAGGAGTCCTCAGACTGTATTCTCTGCTCACTATTGATGAATGGCTTCTTCAGGTCTCGTGATGCCCTGAACCACCCATAAAGAAACTACACTAGTTTTCTTTCAGTGATGCTGCTTTGGTTTTACTATTATCTTTTTTCCCCATAGTCAGCCTGTAATTCACTGCTGTTGCTTCTCCCTTTAAAATGATAAAACAATACATTTCCGTTCTTTTGCCAAAGTTTTAAATTCATTTTCTACTACCACTTACTTTGTGCCATTCTTTCCCCCCCCTCTTATGTTCTGTTGTCACATTTTGGTATCCTCTAAGTTCCTTCTCAAAATGCACCCATTTCAAGAAAACATCAGCTAAAACTCATAATTCCTGTTCTCTGACAGGAATTCAGTCTATACCAAAGTCTATACTTGAAACAGACCTTTGTTTTGTCATAATGGGTTCAGACAACCTGGTATTCAGACACACGATTGGGCATCCTGACAACTTGCTGGTGCCACCAGACTCTTAAGCAATCCCACATTTTAAAAAATTGAATGAATGAAATATCATAGGAAACTGACATGCCTCAAAATAAAGCTGTAGTCTTCAACACCATAATTATGTGCAAGAATTTATTTAGGCCCCACTGGGTTGCAGAGAGCCAGTTTTTGGGGAACCAGCACACCTGCTATATGATTACTTTGTGAGCATATCCCATAGCAAAAAATATCCCATAGCAAAAAATGTTCTCATTATATCCAGTTCATGCTCTCAAATCCCAAACCTGCTCCTTGTCTAAAAAAGTTGTCCACCTGTCTTACATCTATAAAACACAACACATACAAATAATATTATATAAATAAAAATGGACAACTATGGGCAGTTCTTAAACCACAGAACATCTTTATTTATACTTTTTAGAATAAATGTGAAAAGAAATATGTAAGAACCATCCATCAGAAGGAAAACTCTCCAAAAACAAAACAGGACCAAATTTGATATGGGAGGGGGGGAAATAGGCAAAAGCAGGACTACGTGTTTTCCTAAATAATTTTCATTGGTTGCTATTTTAAGAATTTAAAAAAAATTAGAATAGTAAAGAAAGATTGTATTAAGATTTTATTTTGTATTCTTGCATACCTGCTATCTTGATCTTTTATTTTTACAAAGGTCAAACAATGATTATGGGATCATCATCATCACTAAGAATACTTTTATAGGACTACTTCAGGCATAAATGAGAGTTTAGTTTTCAGGCTTAAACGTAAGGGAGAACAAATTGGAGAAGAATGCTTATGAAGGGGCTTTTGTAGAAATCAGACTGGCTATAGAGCTTCTTAACAGACATGGGGTGGTCTTGAAATATCCAGCCAGCATGCTTTAACTTTCTTAAATTCAATTGGCTCTTGCCTCTTCCAAGCAGAAAGTCTGCTGGGGCTAGATAAAGCCAGAAGAAGCCTCTGGTTTCTGTAAAACTAAAAGAAGGAGCTTTGTCTGAGGGAATGGGGCGAGGGGGGGGGCAGAAGAAGGACATTTACACTCTTCAAGCACACATGGTCACCATATTTTTATTCTTTCAAAGGCATAAATGCATGGATTAAGCCTGAACACAAATCAGACTGAAGAATTAGTGGTGGGGTATCGGGTAGATTTAGATCAAGTAGATTAATAATTAAATTTCCAAGTAGATTTGTATAGCTAAATGTTTAGCCTATTTGAAAATCTGAAATTGTAGGACTTGCTTAAGATCTCAGTGCAAGTCAGAGATAAAGGAAAAGGAAAAGAGAAAATCTTCCACCTTTCACATTCCAACACCACAAAATATTTCAAATCACAAAATACAACAGCCTCTCATCTCTGGTTTATAGATTTCAAGGTGTTTTTTTGGCTGCTCTCAAAAGTGAGGTCACATTGAATAAGGTTTGCTTCTAAAAAACTCAAGTACACCCATGAGAAAATACTGCACACCAATCTTAACAGTAATTAGTTCCAATACAGTATGGAATGCATTTTCCCACAGCAGCAGAAACTCATATACCTATCCAAACACATTTTGCCAGTAGTTTTTGTTGTGGATTTATGCTGTTTCTTCATTAAAGGGTTTTTGTTTATGAGACACAACCATATACAGAACAAAAGTTTTAACAAAAATAGTAAAGTTTTGAAATTATTTCAATATTAGAACCAATATGTTTTAATGTACCAACTATAGAAATTTAATGTAGTAGTCATAAAATAGTCCAGAAAGTGCTTAAATTAGAATATATCTCAGTACAAATAACTCACTTCTAATTTCAGACTTTTCTCAGGCATTTTATAGCCACAAACAGCTGCTTTAAATCTATGTTACTCTATGTGGTTGCAGTACAAATATTACAAAAATGAACATACCGGTACATATGTTTGAACGTATTCTAATACTACACTGTATGTGTATGAAACTATCTTCTAATACAATATCAAACTGGTTTTAGATTATGACACTTCAAACACAAAGGGATGTACGGTTATATGTTACATTTAACTTTCCCAAATCATACAGTAGTACCATGAACAGTATTATTACGGCAAGATGAACAGCAAAAAGACTGACTAATTGACTTACTCTGTAAGCAAAGCGGAGCACAATGAAAAAAATGAGATTAAATATAAAGAAGAACAAACTAGTGACAAACAGCACCAACCTTAGAATTGACAATGAAGATACTGAAATGTTGGATGGCTTATGCCTTATGATCCCAACCAACAAGGGTAAAGGAGCCAGCAATCAAGAAATATGCTGCAGGCTAGCACTTCGTTAGAGTAGCCATGAAGGCTTTAGAAAAAATATTTACATGCTAAAATGTCCTTGTATATACAAGTATCAGAATTATTCAGGCAGTGGCTTTTCCTGTGTTTTCAGTGTTCAAAACTTAAAAGTATTACCGTAAGTACAGTCATTCATTAGAACTTCTTCCATAAAGCTCACTGCCTGTTCAAATTATTATTATGGTTGATCGCATAGTCAGCCAGATTTTTATTATTAATATTATGATTCATCACAGTCAGTCAGAAATTTAGACTGAATCTGGCATTTTTGTCTATCTATCAAGTCCTTTCCAAAGACCTGGGATAGGCAGATGTCGTTTGATGGTGTTTAAATGTATCATCTCAGGATGCAAACTGTTCCAAGCAAAGCTGCCTTTTGCAATTGACTGGTGAGTTTGTTAATACCAAAGGTGTTCAAGTAGTGCTCTAGTTGTTTTGGGATTGCACCCAAGGTGCCTATTATTATTATTATTATTATCTTTGCTTTCTTTTGCCAGAGTCATAATACTTTTTTTAATATTTGCAGATTTTTGTATTTTCTAATTTTCTTAAGTTCTTCCTCTTCTGTTGACTCCAGATACTATAATGTCCACAATCCAGATTTTTTTTGTCTTTCTTATCAAGAATTAGTCCATGGTGCTGCGTGTTTGTCTATCTGAATTATTGTTATGGTTGATCACAGTTATCATTATGGTTGGTCGCATGATCAACCAGATATTTACACTGGATTTGACATTTTTAACAATCTATCAGAGAACCTGGGATAGGCCAATGTTTGATGGTGTTAAAGGTATTTTTGCAGGATATTACATTTATAATCCACATTTTTATATATAGCTCAAGGCAGTGAACACACTCAATACTCCTGCTTCCTTTTTTTCCACAACAATAAAATAAATAAATAAACATAAATAAAAAGCAGAACATGGAAATATAAATGTTATAATATGCGTGAATTTCATGCCCGTACATGCAGTCTTTTTCTATCCTTCAATTGAGCAGCAAAACAAAGTAATCTCTGGAGGCAACTATGCTTAGCTGTGGTTTCCTACTTTATTTTGCTTCTTGCACAAATTGAGGAGTAAAGCAGAAGCAAGGGACTGAAAATAATTACATAAACTTGTGCTCTAACCAAGAAACTATCTGCTTGCAGCCAGTCACAAATAGCCATGAAAATAATGTCATAGATAAAATGTTAAATATTACATTACAGTAAATGAACCAGAAAAATCTAAAATAATGAATAATAGAGTTGGAAGAGACTTTGGAAGTCTTCTAATCCATCTCCCTACTCAAACAGGAAAACCTAGACCATTTCAGACAAATGGTTGTCCAATCTCTTCTTTAAAACCCCCAGTGATGGAGCACCCACAACTTCTGGAGGCAATTTGTTTCACTGATTAATTGTTCTAACTATAAGGAATGTTTCCTTAGTTCTAGGTTGGTTCTCTTCTTAATTAGTTTCCATCCATTGCTGCAGAGATGAAATTTTCATGCAATTCAAAAATTATTCAGCCACACATGATGTTTCTTTTGAAGCTATATCTGGACATTAAGCACATTATATTAGTCTTAAAAAATAGTTCAGAAAGTGGGGATAAAAGTAGACATCAAATCACATAGAGGATAAACGATATAGAAGAAAATATTCTGAAACTACAGGAAAAAATAATTTTCTCTAAGGGTTCTCATCCCACCAAATAATAGTATCTTTCCTTCTTACCAACCCCAAGTATAGGTTTAAGTTATGAATTGTCTCAATTCAGCTCCTAAAGCTTTATAGCCTATTCTTTTGTTTAACCATGGATGCTTCCACAACAGCAAAGGAGTATAACTCTTCTAAGACAAGTATGAAAGGAAAGAGCAGAATGCAGCAAGGATCTGCAGTCAATAACCTAAAGAGCCATAACACTTCCTTTCTTATCCTCACCTCATCCACTTCATATTAGATAGAAAACAAGTATGTTTTTAACCTCTGTGTCAAGGGCCATCTTTAACCAATCATTTAGTTCCATAGCAAAAGAGACAGAAAAAAGAAAGAAAAAATGAACAGCTGCTGAGCAGGTGGTAGACGTTTTCACACATCTTCACACAAATTAAGCATCTGCATCCACAGACTATTTTTCCATTCAATATCTATGCTGGACACATTTTTTCTGAATATATGTTTCTTAACAAATATCAAATAACTTTATGTCACTTCTAAGGTCCACAGATGCCTTAATATAAAAGATTATTAATAAATAAGACTGATCATAAATGAAGCGTGTGTGTTCTGTGCATGAAGTAACAGATGTTTAGCAAACCAGTAATTGTATATACTGTTATATAAAATATGGAATCTATTGTTATGCATTATAAAATGTGAATACTTATTCTAGAAAAAAATACAATATATTCTATCTAACAAGCATCCAAATATATGCTTTTGGCTTTATTGATATATTGACACACAAACACACACACACACACACACACACACACACACACACACACACATAATATACTGGGAGTCCAGATGAAAATAGACTCAATTACAGTAAAACCTTCCGTTAATGGATCATTCATGGGAAGGGATGATCAGTTAAATCCAAAATCTGTTAAATATGAAGGTAAGTAATTTGTGTCAGCTTAGCCAATTGCATAACTGTGTAACTGACATAAAAGGTTTTTTTCCCCAATAAATATTCAATAATAGATTCACCCTTGATTTAATGGATTCTAGCTAATTAAGTAACAGTGGGATGATATTATATCTGAAGTCTGATAAATCAAATTTCAGTAAGCCCACTACTTTATATTATATACACAACAAAAGTATGGGGATTTAATTTTTTTAATTAATACTGGAGATTTTGAACTAGATTTAAAAATGTATTAGTAATAATCCCAGAACCTCGATAGATCGGTAGTTATTGTAGAATTTAGGGGGAAAAACCATACAGTGATTTGGAACTGGGTATGCTTAGTTTAATGAAAAGGTTTAGGGGAGACATGATAGCAGTGTTCCAATATCTCAGGGGTTGCCACAAAGAAGAGGGAGCAAAGCTGTTCTCCAAAG
>JANHFT010003967.1:31871-47601 GCA_032467955.1 Pseudoxenodon macrops
TACTGATGCAATACCTGCAGATATATAGTCATTTGTGTGACCCTATACAGCAGCCTTCTACAGTATGATTCTGAGGTTCCAGCAACTTTGAGACATCATATCTCTGGCAATATTTTGTTGAGAGAAACAAAACCTGGCCATCTTATACAACTTTTTGTGCTCTATTAAACAAAATAATAAAAACATTCTCATGATTGATCTTCATCTAGATAATTTGGAGCAAAGTTGGCCAAAAATTACTGCAGCTCGAAAAAAGGTTAAAGTTGGCTTTTTATATCTCTGGAAGGAAAGGTATGAGAAACGTAGAACCTCAGAGTCATACTGTAGAAGGCTGTGGTATGAAGTCACACAAATGACTATATCTCCACAAGTATTGCATCGGCTCACGTAACACTTTAACAATGTTCATTGGGGACATGTGTGCATGTTCACACAAAATTTCATCGAAAGTATGGAATGATCCAGTATGACTCCTGCTTTTTGTTTTTGAGCTACTTGATCTTTTGGTTTACTTAAAATCTTTTGGAGGTTTTAGTTGGTTTGTGTTGTACAGTGATGTTGTTTGGTTGTAATAGTCTGTTGGCTGTTTCTGTGATTCTTGTTTAATGTATGGTAGCGTATTCCTTTTCATATCTTGTGTTGGTTATACTGTAGTGGGTTGAGCAATATGTGGTCTAAATGAAGCCCACAACTTTATCAAAAATTGCCTGACTGCTCAAACACTCAACCCACTATAGCTGAATATTCTTGTACCGGTATATCTTGGAAATAAGACAAATGGATTGAATCTTTTTTTATATATATTTTTTTTTCTCAGAGTCATGCAGTCTCCAAATAAGCCACACAGCAATAACAACAGAATGTAAATCTTCTAGTCCAGAATTTCAAGCAGCAAAAGGAAAAAATTATGTATGTACCTCTTCCAATCCAAAACTTCAGAGAAAGGAAGAACATAAGAATCAGCAATGACAACAGGGATGCAACCAGCCTGAAGAACATCACTCAAAACAGCTTGTCCTAAACGTGCTCCCCGCAGAACAATACAGAATGTGGCTTCCTGTGGACAAAGAACCACAAAATAGTCATTATTGTCTTTCTATTATCTTATTAAATTAAAACTAATGTCTGGCTTATTCACCATCTTATGTTTAGAAAACTGGATTTCATGATTATGTATATCAAATGCATACAGGGTTTTCCTTCTTCATATTAATTATGATAAATGTTAATTACAACTTTGAAATACTAAACTAATACCCCAACCATCCTTTTCCAGAATTATTTTAGTCTCTTCAAGTGACACCATTTGTCTCTCAGATACTCCTATCTAACCAGGGGGGAAAAGAACCCCCATACCTATGTGGCAAACATGTACCCCAGAGTTTCCTGTATTAAACATACTGTATTTAAAAAGGTTCGTAAGATGCCTATAGATTTGCATTTTTAAACCCATAAATACTAATGTCTGAGTCAGGGCTTCAATGCTGAAAACATAAGAAAGGCAGTTTGGTATAGAGGTTAAGTATCAGGCTATAAACCAGGAGACTGTAATTTCTAGTCTCACTCTGGGCATAAAGCCGACTGGATAACCTTAGGCTAATCACTTCTCTCAGCCCTAGGAAGAAGGCAATGGCAAATCCCAAGGAAACTCTGGGGTCAAAAACTAAGTTGAAAGTACACAAACAAACACTTGATTACTTTACTCAGATCCAGACCTTTCATGAGGAAAAAAAAGTTCTGCTCATGACTCATTCACCTGACTCAGTGAATGAGTCATGAGCAAAGGTATTTTTTTTTCATGGAAGTTCAGGATCTGACTTAAAACAATTGCGTGTTTGTTTTTGGAGTTGGGAGAAGTTGAGATTTCAGTAATCTTTCCTTTTCTCTCAAAATTCTGCTTCAGAAGATAGCTGGAATATCAAAAATGATAGACTACATTGGAAGGATCCTGTCAATTCCATATTCTGCCAGATTCCTTCATTAGGTCTCAAAAACATCTGCTCACCCATAAAACGTTTACACTCCTAGAAGGGTAACAATGCACCTAACTCATCATGTATAATCAGTGAAAGGCTGTATAATAAATTAATGCTTCAGATATTTATCTACAGAAGCCGTCATATTTAAAAAAATAAATCATACTCTCTTGTAACCAACAAGAAATGATAGGAGCAAAATTCAGCATTACCTGAAGGACCTGAGGGTAATCAAACATTAGGTTTTTATGGCAACGTTTTCGAATAAATGGAATTCCCTCTGAAAGGTTGGTACACTTGTCCAAAATTAGCACAGATTCTGTATTCTCTGTTTGAAGAGCCTCCAGTTCTGAATGGTATTCAGGATGAAGAGCAATTTGGGAGGAGAGGAGAAAGTATCTGCGGAGACTGAAGAATACACAACAATTGGAACCATACAAGTTTAGAAATGTATTCATTAGGCAATTGAAAATACACTTCTTTTTATGTGCCAAGGACTTGGACATGGTGGTGGCGCAGTGATTAGAATGCAGTATTGCAGGCTAATTGCTGCTGATTGTCAGCAATTTGGCAGTTCGAATCTCACTAGGCTCAAGGTTGACTTGGCCTGCCATCTTTCTGAGGTCAGTAAAATGAGGAGCCAGATTGTTGGGGGAAATATGCTGATTCTGTAAACAGCTTAGAGAGGGCTGTAAGGTACTATGAAGTAGTATATAAGTCTAAGTGCTACTGATATTACTATACAAACATAGTCTTATATATTTGTTCACCTTCTTTGGTTTTTGGTGCACTAACAATATGATAGTTGGAAAAAATTATGTAGGAACCCAATTGTGAAGACATTATTAAAGAAGTTGAATAAGCAAAATGCAGTAGGTAATGCAGTTAAAAAATACATACATTTGATCTTCACACTTGAACACAATGTGAGCCACTAACATCAATGAATCATGAATAAGTATGGTGGGACTGCAGGCAAACTATGTCACCCTCTGAATTTACTGGTGTCATTCCCAATTAAATTATTATTCAATTTAACTTATTTTCAATGATGCATTGAAACACAATCTAAGGTTGCACCATTATTTGAAAACTAGCTATATTCAAATAAATAGAACATTCTCCAATAAATACGATAAAGATTGTGTTTAGAATGGTTTTGAAAGAACTAACAACATAACATGCATCATATTAGCCATGGTTTTCTATGCTTTTTCTGTCTTATAAAGGGGTTTAGCTTATTGTCAGTTTTGGGATCATACCATTCTGATGGTATGCATCTTGATTCATATTGAAAAACTAGCTCAGATTGAAATGATTTATAAATTTTATAAATAAACCAACACATTAGTATATTCTCAAGATGACAGGTCAGCCTACTAGAAAAGACATCTATTCTTCCCTCTGGGCATATGAAACTGATTTAATTTAAGCCAGATCAGTTTTCCATATAACCGTGAATTGTCTATGAAAACAGTGCAAGATATCAAGTATTTCCTATTCTAACATCTTTCTTTAATAGTTGTCTGTTACTTAAACTTACAACTTTATAAGTCACCTGTAGGCAAATATTTTTTTTATTGTACTATTAAATGCCACTGCCTTTTTACTCAGACTCATGTAAAATATATTAGTAAATTAGGTTTGCAACTACTGGCACTTAAAAGTCACAATTTATAATAAAAATAAAAATAAACCCATAGATTCCCAAAACAAATAATAATTAAAATATGAAGCAATGAACACAAGTATTAACTAAGAGGCATATGATTGAAAGCACTCTTTCAAAATAATTTATCAAACCTGCCCTGAATAAGAGATAAAGCTCAGTTTCTAATAAAAAGCTGAACCACTCAGAATATGCAACTCTTAAGTAGAAAGAAGCCAGATATTCCTTCATTTCTGGAATTTGAGAAAGAAGTTTCTGGTTCTGAAGTATACCTTCTAAAGACTAAAACCTAATAATGCAAGCAGATCATAAAATAAGTGAGGAAATAAAAGCAGAACAATTGATGATATTGTCTATTATCTATTAACCAAGGGGGATGGTTTTTAAAAGAAAATAGCAGATTTTTCAAATATATATGAAATAGTAATGAGGGGAAGTTTAAAATATTAAAGTCTATTGGAAGTTAAATTTCTATATTTGGTGCTTTCAATTCCTGAGTTGTCTTACTAATAATTTATTCTTCAAAGAACAGAAGAACGAATGAGAATATGAGCTCTCCTTGATGCCAACCTATAGGAAAGATTTAGTCAATGAAGTCAAAATAACAGGAACATTACTGAAAAGTGATCATGTAATACTGGATCTACTGATTTTAAAGGAAAGTAAAGCCATGTATAGTCAAAAATATGAACTTTTAAAAAATAGATTTGAATAAACCATAGTAAGTAGGATTGGATGGAAACAGGAGTTAACATGTTTTCTTTTTGCTTATCTGGTTATGGTTTTTTCTAGACATTTAGTGTTGCAAAAAGAAAAGAAAAATAGAGCTGATAAGGAAAGGTCTTAAAAAGAAGACATGAAAATGTAGTTATAAATAATTCTACTGGAGGGAGGGAGAAAACACCAAAACAAATCAGTGAGGATGCCCCAATATTATAATGAAGATCTGAAAACATACAAAGACATACTCAGAAAGTGGAAAGAGGAACAATTCTCCAAGGAAAAAAACACAGTTTGGAGCGGGCAAAATAGTGAGAAATGTTAATACTCAGAATGATCCAAGATTCAAGACTTGGCAAAGTATGTTAAAAATAAGGGCTTTGTCAGTTAGGGTTATTAATAGAATTAACAGAATAACAGAGCTGGAAGGACATTGGAGGTCTTCTAATCCAACCCTCTGCTCAAGCAGAAGACCCTGTACCATTCCAGACAAATGGATGTCCAGTCTCTTCTCAAAAGCCTCCAGTGACGGAGTACCCATAACTTCTGTCAAAACAAAATAAAATGAAAAGTATCTGTATACTACTTGCTCAATGCAAAATGTTAATAGAAAAAGCAGTTAGTTACTCAACTCCTATTTGACTCAGTTTTCTCCAATAACACAGTGTGTACAATAATTATGAACTAATAGATTGAAGCATGAGATTGATATAACCCCTTTCAAGAAATACACATTTACTTTGAATGAGTTAAATCCAGAATCTGTTGAATTGCAATATACATTTTCTGATGAACCAGTCAAATGGTTATATATTATCCTGGACAATTAATGGAAAATGAATGAAGGACAAATATTGTTCCCATTTTCAAAATAAAGGAGGGTAGAAAATCCAGAGTTTACACAATTGGTCATTCTGACATAATATCAAAATATATCAAATGTTTCAGCTCTTCAGTTCTAAATGAATGGAGGAGTATCAATATTAAGATAATTTTACCAAATTCTGACCTGGCTGGCTGAATTTCTTAGCACTGTAAGCAAAAGCACAATTAACATATTAGCTTACCTTTGACCTTTATTTAGCAGTTGTACTTCTGCAGATAGGGGACTATAAACTGGAATACTGACATCATATCCTTGCCGATAGGTCCATGTAGAAAAACCACCTCCTGCCAACAGAGCTCTAAGGATGATTAAAAAAAACACAGATTCACTTTTTTTTTTTCTTCAAATGTTCATTCATTAAAATGATTTAGATAATCAGAGAGGTAAGATAAGGTTTAGGTCAGAAACGTACTAATTGAAAGGCAATAAGCAACAAAAGACAATGTATCTAAAACTTAAGCCAAAGATTCAGATATTTGTGTAACTGAACATTTTCTATCTCTTTCAACTGCTATGAATAGTAGTTAAATGAAAAGCTGTATATTGGTAGTTTAATACAGGTAGTGCTCGACTTACAAGAGTTTGGTGACCATTGAAGTTACAACGACACTGAAAAAAGTGACTTCTGACACTTTTTCACACTTACAACCATTGCACTTCCACTGTCACATGATCAATATTGAGACATTTGGCAATTGACTCATATTTATAATTGTAGTGTCCTGTGGTCATGTGATCACTGTTTGCGACCTTCTGACAAGCAAAATCAATGGGGAAGCCAGATTCATTTAAGAATCATGTTACTAATTTAACAACTGTAGTGATTCACTTAGCGGCTGTGACAAGAAAAGTCGTAAAATGGGGCAAAGCCCACTTAGCAACTGTCTCACTTAACAGCATAAATTTTGGGATCAATTGTGGTCATATGTTGAGGACTATCTGTGGAAAGACAGCATGGAAAGACAGCAAATTTCTAATTTGCAAAAATTTTAATTGTCCCTTTCAAGAAAAAAAATAACAACCTCTTGCAACATCAAATTCTACCCCATACTAGATACATCCAGAATCGAAATGTATGCTAGATTAATGGAAAAGAATTTAGTAAGTAGAGATTTTTTAAATAATTGAATTATTTTTCATTATCAGTTATTTTTTAAATTATCTTTTCTATTACGAAAAAGGTTCTAAAACAAATGGATTAATATTCATATGAATAGTGCCTACGAATTGAACCAGATGAGGATTTCACTTTCTTCATCTTAAATTCATGATGCTAAACACAAAATTTACATAAAGATTTCCCCCAAAATTGATATGAAATCTGGCTGCCTTCACCATCTGTTACAATAGAGTGTTATCACTATATTTTCTTAATAGGATAACTTATGTCAGGAAAGGAAGGGAGAATAAATCTACTAATTCTTTTTGACATTTCAGCAGCATTCAATATAAAAATATTATAAAATAAAATAGGATGAGGAAGATATATTGAATATGTTAACCACCTTGGGTTGTTTGTAAAAATAATGAAGGTGGGATACAAACAAACAAACAAATAAAAAATATTAATGGTTCCAGAATACTTCTGAGTACACACTGAACTGCAATACTCTCTCTCCTACACATTTGGACAGTTCCAGAAAAGGCTGGTTTGGAATTATAATTTCCCCCCAGTATGCTGCGAAATACCATATGTTTCACATATCAACATTCCCATTCATCTTAGGGAGGGTGGTGGACTAATATGCATTTATTTCTTCCCTCTAGATCAGCATTTCCCAAATTCAGCAGTTTTAAGATGTGTGAACATCAACTTTCAGAATTCTCCACCAACATGCTCTAGACAGTTCAAACAGTGTACACACTGAACCAGTATAAGGGCAGGGTTACAGAAACAAGGTGAAAGATTTATACGATCTGAAGTATTATATGAACATCAATGTATGGAAACATAATTTACGAAGATTTATAAAAACATAATAAAAAGAAACAAGAAACAAGGAAGACTATAAGACAAGACGGCAATAATAGGGATGTTAAATGCAGAAAAAATATCAACAATGTGGATAATTCATTGGTCTAAGTGAATATATAGGTTAATATCTTTCACATGTGCTCCGCCAACATTCTGACAAGTTATGGGTTATGGGCAGGGGTGGGTTCTACTTACCTTCCCTACAGGTTCAGAGTTGTGTTGGAAGTGCACCCCCTCGTCACTTCTGGGTGAAAACCCTCTGCGCATGCGCATGCGCAGAGGGTTGTCTTTCAGCTGATTTGAGGCCAGAGCACAAATTTTGACCTAGAGGACCAGTTCGGGGCATGTCCAGCCGGCCATCGCTGCCAATTCGGCGAGTGGGGGGAAATTCCCGCTACCAGTTCTAGCGACCTGGTCCGAACTGGCTATGGGAGTTGAAATCCAAAATATATGGAGGGCACCCAGGTTGCCAAGTTTACTACTATCCCCACTCTCAGAATCAGGAATATTGTCCGAGACTATTCTTGGATCACACCTGGCTCAAAGTATTTTTTATAGCTTAGACTAAGCCAATAAATTTGAATTTATGGGACACAGGTAATATTGCAATAATTACTTACCCTTTGGCAATCTCCAATTTGGATTACTACAATGTATTTTATATGTATGTGGCCACTATAAATTAATATTTTGGAAGCTTCAGTCACTCCACACAAGGCAGTTATATTGTTAATGGGAATTAATTAATATGATCACATTATTATTGTTTTATTACAGCCATTGACTATTAATTTTTTACTGCAATTAACTTTAGAAATTCTAAGCAACTTACACAATTCATAAATCTAGTTGCCACAATGTAGCATTTTGACATGGTTTTTAAATTTATACAAATTCATGAAGATTTATAAATGTGAGGTTTTATTCAAGGCATGGCTATAAATCTCAATTCTTCAGACACTCAATCCCTCATTCAAAATGTTTCTTATAACAGACGTTTTACAAACCCAACATGGTTAAGTACCAGTAGTTGCTTTACTGCTAGCAAGACAGAAGACACATATATGGGGGGAAAGTCAATTGCAATACACCAAAATCCTGCCTTAAAGATAAGTCTGTTCTAAAACTGAAATACTATTTTTTTTTACAGATAAATGGTAATTTGGATGCTTTTTTCATGCTCTGGGCAGTGGGAGATATTTGCTCAATGTTTATATAAATTTCATCTAGTCTGATAACTGGTTTTCACCTCATCAGCTTCAGCTCTTCTATGGCATTTTAAAATGTGGCTTAAAATTTCACATTCTGAGAATGATGACTTACAATTTGTTAGCTGTGTGTGACACCAATTGTAACACTTTTTCGGGGAGAACCAAGAAAGGTAAAAGATTCCCCCTCCCTTACCAACTCATATGTATCCTCAACATTTGTTTTAAAAAAGAAGCCACAAACCTTTGGACTAGATCCAGAGAGTGTATTTGGGATGAAGGAAAGAAAAGCTGTGCTTTTATTTCTATAAATTTTGTGAGTGCCAAATTAACAAAAGTAGAAGACAAACAATACAAAGCATATACGTTCATTGTTGCCTGATCACAAATTTGCTAGAAAGGTTTGGCTACCTATGCTTGAAGACAAATAAACACATCACAAAGACTTTTGGCCTACATTTTCTTTATTAATGTTGTTTGTTTTTAGGAGAACTGGAGTGATTTTGAGAAGAAACACTTAAAGTTCTTAAGACTGCGAGACGATTATACATGACTGCCCTCTGCAGGTTAGCCATGGTCCATCTATACATAGGATTTGATTTTTTAATTAAAAGTTATTTTTTCAGTTTTTACATTTAAGTTAATTACTAGAAATATATGTTGCATTGATCAGTTTTTTGAACAAAATAAACATTCTACTTCTAACACCTATTTAATTATCCATACCAGTGGACATACAATTTTAATAGAAACAATGCAAATAATACATTCCCCTTGAAATATATACTAGAATTTAAAAGTAATGGACATCACTTAAATCAACTTATATCACTTTTAACTGAGAACAGCAATCAGTCACATATTGTCTATATAAATATAATGACATACTAAGGGTAGCTAGACACAACCCCATGACTCATATCTAGGGGGCTTTAGGTTTTGAAATGTTTTACTTTTCATCTTCAATAAGAACATGCCTTTGGAACATCATGGAAATTGGAACAAATACTTTAAATGTAGGTAATGTTTTTAGAAAGCAGCAGAGATATCAGAGATGCTTTTTCGTTTAGAAACAGTGAAGGATAAAAAAAAATCAAGCAGAAAAGTCATCTCATTTATGGAATAGCCCAAGCCAAGCATATACACGAAGTCTTCCACTTCTTTACCTAACTTTCTATAAGTCACCTAACCACTTAAAAAAAAAGACCTAAACAACAGTGAAAATTACCTACCTGTCCCTTGGAACATCTAACGCTGTGTTATAGTCAGGTGGCCCTCCAGGTAGCATATTAAACAAGAGATGATTGGTGCCTCGATCCCAACTAAGATGATAAAGGAAATGAAAGAAAAATCTGAGTATCACACAGAACAGGTACTTGAATTTTGGACATAAACAAAAACCAAAGTAATTCCACAACAAAACAGCTAATTAAAATTAAAATATCCCAGTTATCTTTATTTGTCTGATTTCTGCAGCAACTAATAATTAGTCTGTTTGCAATCTTATACAACACCATTAAGAAATCATAAGAATGCAATTGAATGTATTTCTAGTGTATGAATACAGGATCATAGCTTTAATTATTAATCTTTGGGAGAAAAAGACACTCAGTAATTAAAACTGAAAAATTCACTGTGATTCAACATTAAAACCTAACACAATATTTATATACTGGCTGTTACATTTTCTCATAATTCCTATTCTTCAATTCCTAATTTAGTTTTGAAAGTAACTATAAGGTTTCTAGAGGGAGGTACCGGGATAATTGTGCCAAAGCCTGAGCTGTTTCCTTGATGCGCAGTGTGTTCTGGTTGAGAACATCAATGGATGGTACAAATAGACAAGCACGATTGATGTCATCTGTGTAAAAGTCACTATCAGAAATAGCAGTCAGTAGTTCATTGTATTCCTTGGAAATGGTGTGACTGACTGGCATGTTGTATTCATCCACATACTTCTTTAGGGAATAAATATAGACTTTGATCTTATTCTTTGGATTGAAGCCACAGCGATAAACGTCAAAACATGTGTGCATCCTGCAGCTAAGATCTCCCCTTTCTGGAATGGCACTGTCTGCAGGAATCTTGATTATAGGTACATCATGAATACTGCGTTTCTCAAGGGTCCATTCATTTGAGGACTCAATGGAGTGAGGCCAGAACTGGAACATGCCAGTGGCAATTAACCCCAGTAGCACAACAGAAAATAGAGCAATGTAGTAGATGCGATGTTTGGTCTTCATTCTTGGGATGAGGGCTGGACCCCGAGTGTTGTATTTGACTGACGCACACATAATGGAAAAAGCCACCTGCCCACAAGCTTCTGTAGAATAGAACACATATAAAGAAAAATTAAAAGGAAGTATTTTATTATTTAACCAGTAAACATGTTTGCGGATAAAATAAATATTACATAGATGTTTCCATTCTCTTATCCAATTTCTTTCTTTTTTTAAAAAACACTTCTGATTTCACTTTATATATCTATTTTTCTGGAACTCTCTCTCATATAATATCAACTAGGAAAACAGACAACAAAGCAAACAGGATATGCAACAACATGGAATTTACTGAATATATCCCCTAATAAAGTACTGTATATATGCCAAATTCTGATACTACTGTTCAGTTCTGATTCCAATATTATACTGGGCATATGAGGCTCCTATCTAGATTTCGGATTTTTTGCTAAAGCAGACTAAAAAAATAGAGCTATTTTCTACCCTAAATAGGGAAACATAAATTATCCATAGAACACATGCTAATTTAACACCATTTCAAATAATACACACATATTTTGATGTGCAGTGTTTAATGGCAAGATGGGCAGCATATAAATTTAATAAATAATATTTCCTCAAAAATCCTTTTAATTACCCCATAAACACCACCACAAGAATCATATTGTGGCATTTTTAAGCGAACTTGCGAGCTTCTGTGGGTTCTCAAGCTATAGATACAATATATGGAGTGTAGTCCTATAGCGCAACAAACTACACACTACATTGGAAAATTGCAGAGTAATTATTTTGCACATATTATAAATGGGGGGGTCAAGGCTAATACATAGCAACCTTCTCAAAGCCACATTGCAAATGTATGGCCAAGCTAAAGTCTGAGTCAACGACTACCTGCTTAAATGTGTAATTTCAGCATACATTATTCATAGTTATAGTGTACTAAAAATAGTTTTGTAACTATTAAAATATATAAACCACTTCAGTTAAATTTAAGTGAAACAAAAGATTCCTATATGGCCAGGATGATTTATTATTTTACATTTATTACAAAATTGGTATCCCTTTTATTTAGAGACTCTACACAGCTACAGATTATAAATTATCAATTTATAATCTAAAACAATGTGTTAATACAAGGATAAATCTGTTATTTCCCCCCAAAGGAATAGTTCTAAGACTGGGAATCATCTAGTTTTCTTATTCACTTTGAATGGAGACTAGGTGAAAGCTATACAACACAATCAAGAACATGGGTTTTTTTAAGGAGAGGGCACACCATTGCTTTCTTCAAGGTAGTGGGAACTACTCCTTCATTCAAATAATTATTACTCAAATCCATCCAGATAACCTCTTCTCTGTGTGAAGGAACAGCTAAGAGGCATATAGATGTACAGGTGGTCCTTGATTTACGACTGCAATTGAGCCCTAAATTTCTATTGCTAAGGTAGTTGTTAAGTGAGTTTTTCCCCATCTTACAATCTTTTTTGCCAGAGTTAAGTGAATCATGTGGCCATTAAATGAATCTGGTTTCCCCCATTGACTTTGCTTGTCAGAACCATGTGAGGAGGTTACAAATGGTGATCATGTGATCTCCAGAGTACAACTGTCAAAAATATATGTCACTTGCCAGAGTCCACATTTGATCACGTGACCATAGGGATGCTCTGATAATAAATGTGAAAAATGTTCAAGTCATTTTTTTCAGTGCCATTATAACTTTGAACAGTCACTAAATGAATGGTTGGAAGTCAAGGACTACTTGTAGATCACAGGAAGTGGAGCTCATACTGCAGAATACCTTATTCACATCCTCAGACTTCACAATTATTGCATCTGAAGCAGTCCTTGGCTGCATTAACAGAGAGATAGAATCAAGATCACATGAAGTGTTTCTTCATCACTTTATAGTGCCTTGGTAAGCCCACACGATATAAAAAATATGTTGAGTCTCTAGAAAAAGTGCAGAGAAGAGCAACAAAGATGATTAGGGGACTGGAGGCTAAAACATATGAAGAACAGTTACAGGAATTGGGTATGTCTAATTTAATGAAAAAAAGGACTTGGGATGACATGATAACAGTGTTCTAATATTTGAGGGGCTGCCACAAAGAAGAAGGTGTCAACTGTCAACCTGTTTTCCAAAGCAACTGAAAGCAGAACAAGAAGCAATGGAGAGAAACTAATCAAGGAGAGAACAACTAAGGAAACATTTCCTGACAGAACAATTAATCAATGGAACAATTTTCCTCCAGAAGTTGTACGTGTTCCAACCTTGGAAGTTTTTAAGAAGAGTTGGACAACCATGTGCCTGAAAAGGGTTTCCTGTTTAAGCAGGAGCTTTGACTAGAAGACATCCAAGTCCCTTCCAACTCTTATTATTCTGTTGGCATACAGAATAATGTTGTGGAGTTATTATGGAGTTACTATGGCTGCTTGGCGAAACTCAATTTACAGAGGTGAAAAAGGAAGATTTAAAGAAGCGTAGTACAACACTAAACAACTGGGTATAAATATTGGAAAGGATAAGGACATTTAGAAAGGTTTTGAATTTTAGCCACTTACATTAAGAAAAACAAACTGTTTTAGGTAAGAAAGTCCCAACTTACAAATATTTTTCAGACTTCATTCACCTGAAAACTGTTTTTTCCAAATATACGGTAAGTTGTACACATGTTGAATTTATGTATTTGAAGCAGGATATCAATATAATTAAGTAATATTTTCCCAAATTATATATAAGCAAAAGTTTGACTTGTGATTCTTATTTGGATTGTAAAAGTGGTAACAGAAATATTATATTGTACAAATTTTTCCAATATGATGCATGAAAATTTGTACTTAAAACAGGTACTAGATGACAAAGTGACCTTCAAATACAAAATGGCAAAGCAGAAGAACTGGATGAGTAGACCATATGGGGAACATTTTGTATAATATATTCAGGGGTTGAAACATATGTCTTCTCTAAATAATTCAAGTAATAAAATTAACTCACAAACCATTACATTTTCCCAGTTATATTTCTATTTATGACATTTAGAATTTCAATAATGGCTTGCAATAAAATAAAAGTTTAGGATGGTTTTTTTTTTAGTTTGAGAGTCTTGCCATTTTTTAAAATGAGGAAATATTTATGCTTTGAATTAAGACTTTCTAATTATACTCAATTAAATACACTGTAATTACTTGTGGTGAACTCTGTTTTCTTCCCAATAATTTTCAATTTACCACACACTGTGGGAAAAGAAGAAATATTTAGATTGTTCCAGCAACCAGTCACAGACCAGAACTATGTGTAATCCCCCCAAAAAGACAATGAAAATAAAATTTAAATAAGATTTATGTAAAATCGTATACATAAATGAGAAATATGTTATAAGAAAAGCCTAAAAGACATTTGCTACTCAACTTCCCGGACAAGATGATTTCAAACTTTGTTAAAAGTGGTTTTTCTAAAAACATGTTAAATTAACATAATATGCATCCATTAATAAGGAGCTCCATAAATAACTATTATATTTTAATGTGTTTTTTTCAAAAAATAAACAATTCCATGATACATAGGGAAATTTCTAAACCACCCATAACTTCAATATATCCAAAGTAGAATTATTGAAAATACACTTATGCTAATAAATAACTTTAAATCATATATTAGCTACCTTATGCCTTTTTAAAACAGTTTTGCAGTCTGCTATCAAATGAATTATAAAACAATCATTACCTCTGTTAGTTAATATGGTACAGAATTTCTCCCAAAAGCTCCTTGATCTTGTCAATACTTCATGAAGACAGTTTTAATAGTTAATATACTGCCACTATAAATCTTAACATAGTAATGAAACTAATCTCCCATTCGCTCATTCACATACACAGTAGAATAAACAAATGATTTCATATTAAGATCAGATATCCGACACAAATTTTAATTTGCTAAGGAATATAGTTTCTTCCTCCAAGTATACTATCATGGAAGTACTTAATCATCTATATATTATTGGGCAGAAGAAAAAGTTTTCTTCTCTAGCAGTAAATTCACAAATGAGTAATAATCCATATAGAGATGATTGTATAGTTCCATAGCAGTGGAATTCTGCATCAACCAATTATAGACAGTGTAAAAGAATTATACTGTTGTTAAAACTGTTAAACAAATTATTTCAATATTAGCAAAGACTTAGTGGAGAAATTGACTGAAACTTGATCAATGACTGCTTCTGCAATTTCCAGTACCAGACAGTTATACTTAAGAATGAAGGATTTGCAGTTTTTGTTTGCATATCAGGCTTCACTATAAGTCACTGTTTCTCAACCTCCACAACTTTCAAGAGGTGTGGACTTCAACTTCCAGAATTTCCCAGCAAGTTGTTGAAGAATTCTGGGAATTGAAGTCCACTTGTCTTAAATTTACAAGGTTGAGTAACACTGCAATAAGTAATTTAACCATGTTCTACCAAATTAACTCACTATTCTGATTCATGAGAACTAGCCACCCAGAATTGGTTCATAGAACAAAGTAATAGGATAATGCAAGCACAGAAACATTCAAGGATTTCAGACCTTTATCTGGAAATTTAGGATGAAAGTGGTATGAACTATGTATGGGAGGAGTGGTACAATTGGGATTTGTTGGAACAAGCACATTTGGCACAAACTTACATATTTATAATTCAAGTTTTCACCTTCAATTTCTCAACATTTTATTATTTATTTATTTATTTATTTTGTCAAGCATGTATTAGATAACAGATATATGGTTATCAATACATGAAATGGATACGAATAAAATGAGACATTAGGACAGGGATGGTAGGCATGTTTGCGTGTTTATGCATGCCCCTTAATTAAGGGCATTAAGCCATTTAAATTCAATAGCTGGATTCACACAACATGCTAAATCATTAACTATAAACTTTCAACAAGGGCTGGACTACACCAAGCAGAATACTATAAAATCTAGCATGCTGTATATTAGCCAGGCCAGGGCTTTTTTTCAGCCGGAACGCGGCGGAACCGCGTTCCGGCACCTTTTTCCAGGTTCCCCCGCCTGCCCCCA
>JANHFT010003967.1:68066-80037 GCA_032467955.1 Pseudoxenodon macrops
ACTTAGAACTAAGGAGAAATTTCCTGACAGTTAGAACAATTAATCAGTGGAACAACTTGCCTCCAGAAGTTGTAAATACTCCAACACTGGAAGTCTTTAAGAAGTTGTTGGATAACCTTTTGTCTGAAGTGGTGTAGGGTTTCCTGCCTAAGCAGGGGATTGGACTATTCATTAAGCTTAGCTGTGCCTATTTTACAGCTAACTTTTATATAAATAAAATGTACTAAATATATTTAATTGCTACGATTTGCTAAATAAAGATATATTGGTTTGTGCTATTTTTTTTTGCACAAAAGTCCAGTAAGTTAACTTAAATGAGCAAAAAACCTAAAATTAACGGCTAAGAGAGGGTTTGAATCCAAACCAAATCAGTTCAACAGTCTAGCTATATTACAGAGTCTATATTGATTGCTATGGGACAATGAACTAAAAGATTAACATTCTTGTAATGGGCTTCTCAGCTAAGAAAAATAATTAGGTTGGTGTTTTTTTTAAAAACCTCACATTTTGAATGAAGTTTGAAATGAAGGTAGCTATTTGAGGTTTATATAATATAAAAAGATCATGCCTGATTAGAGCTAGGGTAGCTGTTTTTACTGATGGATAGTAGTATTAATACTGCTACAATTTGGATGCCCTGCTGTTTTAATGTTTATCTTGGGAGCAAAGTGTGTTTGTTTTTACAGTAAGCAGCTCTGAAAGTTCTTTAGGATGGAAGAGTCACGTATTAAGCATGTAAAATAAAAGTTAATCTGCAGAAAACTCTACTAATGTTGCTTTGGAGAAAAAGCTAAGAGCTACTGTGAAAATTACTATAGAATCTACATTCACCCTAGTTTTTAAATTTGGTAGCAGGATAAAACACACTATAATCAGTGTTAAGAACGTAATACCAGCAATGAAGTATGAAATGGAACAAGGAATTCTAAACCATCATAAAAATAGGAATTTCTGGTGAATTATTTTGTTTACAGACAGGAAATGTATGATCCTGCAAATGCTACCATACTAAAATTCTCAACATCCCAGCATGGCCATATTGACAGATACTGGGAGCTACAATTGAGAAATCTCTGGTGCCCCAACTTTCAACTAACTTAAGTCAACAGGTCACAGTCTAGCCTGGGTCTGGATGGGAAACTACCTGAAAATCTACCTTGAATCCATTGATGGAGGTGAATAGAACATAACTGCTCTTCTTTGATTTAAAATATGTAGCCATCTATGTAAATCATCTGCACAACAAATTTAGAAGCACATGTACCAGGATCATTCTGTCTCTTAAAACATAGGACCCAATCACAATGAGTTGGTGTGGTTGGCATTCTTTCTTGGCATTGAAAAATAATATTAGACTTTATGGTTTAAAATGTTCTTATATGCCATATATAGGAGAACAAACTCTAAAATCAAGCCATTTTAAAATAAATAATGCAAGGTCTTTTCATCTAATATTCATTTCTGTCTTGTGGAACAAGGAACTTCACATGGAAATTATAGAGGAAATTATTACACAACTTCACCCCTAGTGTGGCTACTGCCTAAAGAAAGTTCATCTTTCTGTTAAGTTGGTTTTTTTTTAAACGTTTAGTCCAAGATGGTTGTTAACTCAATAAATAAATGTTTCGGCAGGTTTAGAGAACAGCACTTATTTTCCTTTCTGTCCTACATAATATACCAAGAAAGTTCATGAATGAACAAACTTCCTTCTTTATTTCCTTCTTCATTGGACATATATTCCATAAAACGCTCTCAACATCTCAAATAAGCCTAATTCCCCACTGAGGAACTAAGACACAACATCTTTGTTAAAGCTTTTCTTTCTTGATGGTAAATAATAAATAGTCACTGAAAATCAGGATAAAGAATAACAGAATAAGAGAGTTTGAACGGAGTCTTCTAGTCCACCCTCTGTTCAAGCAGGAGTTTCTATGCGAGTGGTTCTCAACCTTCCTAATGCCGCAACCCTTTAATACAGTTCCTCATGTTGTGGTGACCCCCCAACCATACAATTATTTCAGCATTCCCGGACTACAAATCCCATGTTCCTCAGTCAGCAGGGCCTAAGGATGGGGTTGATGGGGACTTTTACTCCAAGGACCTTGGAACGCTTCGGGTTGGGCACTGCTGGCTTTTTCGTTGGTAAGCAGGATCCATTCCAATTTCCAGCCTGCGCAGATCCAAAAGTATCTCTGTCAATTGTCAAGATATCCCATCCCATCTCCCTCTCCCTCTCTCTCTCACTCTCCTCCTCCATCTCCATCTCTCTCTCCCCCCCCTCTCCCCCTCTCTCTCATTCTTTCTCTCGTTTTCTCTCTGGTTTTTCTCTCTCTCATTCTCTGTCTTTCTCATTTTTGCTCTCTCTCTCTCACACACACAAACACACACGCACAAACACACACGCAGGTTGTTGTTTTTAGGACTCCCGTTGTTTCCAAAACTGCCTTTCACACCGAAGCTGAAATGCAAGAGCCGCGCAAAGGCGACAGTTCGGCACAGCATTCCAGGCATCCCAAGAGCGCGCTCCTTCAACCCCGGAGTTCTCCCTCCCAAGGTTCGGGGTCTCCCGTCGGCAGGCTGAAGCTCTGAGATACACACACACACACACACTTCTTTAAAAGCAGAAGTCTGTTCCAGCAAGCCTTTTAAGGCAACAAAGAAACCTTCATCCCCCTTTCTCCTTTCCTTTTTCTGATTTTTGCGCTATAGAACGAATAGATTAGGGGGGGTCTCCTCCGGAGGACCCCCGTTGATAGCCCCTACACACACACACCGGGTACTCGTATGTGGGTGTATCTGCATGTGGGCGAACCTGCCTGGAGACGGATAGAGGAGCGGTGTCTCGGTTCCTAAGACCATTGGAAATATGTGTTTTCCGATGGTCTTAGGCGACCCCTGTGAAAGGGTCGTTCGATCCCCAAAGGGGTCGCGACCCACAGGTTGAGAACCGCTGCTGTATGCCATTCCAGATAAACAGTTGTCCAATCTCTTCTTAAAAACCTCCAGTGATGGAGCATATTTAGAGACAAGTAACAACAAGACTTTTTACTCACCCTGGGGTTTTTGTCCTCATCATACTTGTCAGCATAATAGATCTGGCACACCTCCTCTGAGAACCTCGAAGCAGCAGCTATATTGCCTCGGGCAGAGAGGTAAGGGCTGTTTTGAAAATCAGCATGGTGGCAGGAAAGCAACCCCTTAGTTATGCTATCCAATTTGGTTTGCCCTAACTTGACGGCCTTGGCTTCTTCTGACAGCCGTTCTCCTATTTCTGTGGAATTGGAGAATGTTTGGTGAAGGTCTATATTCGGAGCTACTCCAGTTGCACAAGAGCCCTGATTGCCCTGCTTTAAGACGTTCAACATTTGGGCAAAGAGGTTGAACATACGGAAGTCATGGTCCCGTTCCAATTCAAAGCGTCGCTGCTCCAGTTGGATTCGGCGCTCCTCCACTTCCACGTCTCGCTGGAGGCGGCGTTCCTCCATCTGCAGAAAGCGTTCCTCCATTTCCCGCTGTGCAGATAAAGTCTTCAACAGCAGGGCATCCATAGGGTCTTTTAACCGCTGGCCTTTCCTTTTCTTCCTCAAGCGGTGCAAAGTAGAAAAACCTGGCCATGCCCCTAGACTTTGGATCCGGGATGATGAAACTGCATTAGGGTCCCTGAAACCTAAGAGTAAACAGATTAAGGGTAAATAACCCTAACAATTTTTTGTGCAAAGGTCAAAGGGGCTTAAATGATTATCTCTTTTAATTATTAATTATTTTAATTATCTGACTCCTGACAGAGTAAATATTCACTAAAGAATATTGAGCAATGCACATTCTTCTTTATATAATAATGTATGTTACACAGTGTATTATATTATAAAGTATATGATATTTTACAGTGGCTGGCTTTGCTGAATATATTAAACAATAAATGTGGGGGGGAAATCCCATTTTGGCTTAGGGTATAATGCAAATCTAGCCACCATCCCACCCAGAATTTCCCCTCAGACCAGGGGTGGGTTCTAACTTACCTCAACAGTAGGTCTCAGGAGATGACAGTTGCACTTTAAAAATTATGATTTAAATAGAGTTTACTTAAATCAAGCCTTTTCATTAGTGATTGAAATCGTGATTGAAATCGACTTGATTTAAATCAAATCCACCCTGTTGCATGGCACTGCTCAGTTAACAGACCAACTTCACTTCTTGCACTGTGTGATCCCATTTCTCTTTTCCCCAGTATTCAGTTGAAGGAGAGAAAGGAGGTGAGAAACATTCCCTAAGAATGGCAGAACTTTAAGGAGGAAGTATTGGGGAGGGAAGAAAGATTAGTGGCCAGGGACAGTAGTATTCTCTTGGGGTTGTTGTTTTCCCCCAGTCTTTATTGCAGGATTCTGGAAAAGAGAATTACAATTTACTGTGTGTGGTTTATCTGCTTCCCAACACCCATACCGTTCTGGCAGATGCCCATTTAACAGGATATCCAGTTAGGTCCTGCAAAACGATCCAGCTATTCTCCTCAGAGCAAAAGCAATGCAAGTTGCAAGAAGATAGGAAACCTTGAGAAACCTTTCATAACGACAAGCCTCTCTGTGGGCAATGAAACCCATCCAGGAGCTGTAGGGTTCCCACCACCCAGCGTGCTTCTATTGTGGCCTCTGCTCAGCCTTTTTTTCAGGAGCAGCATAGAGGCTCCGCAGGATGGCCTGAATCGATGTGGCATTCCTACCTGAGAGGGAGACAGTGGTCTCAATGGGGATCTCCACCCTGGAGATGAGTGAGTCAGGCTGGGATCTCTCCAGGAAGGCCCTGTCTATCTCCTGCTCCTCAGCAGAGCCCGCAGGCTGGTAAGTAGTGAGAGAAGGCAGAGGCTCAGGCATTAAGCACTGGTCCTCTGAATCCACCTCCTCGCATTTGATCTCCATCTCCTCGGGGGGCTGAGAGGGCGGGAAGGTCAGCGCCGAGGAAGGACCCAAGTGGGGATGGTAGCTCTCTACCACCCCACCAGGCAGCCCTTGCTGCGTCAACGCGTAGTTGCCGTTGCCGTTGCCGGTGGCGCTGTAGACGAGCGGAGGACGGCTGGCCAGGACGCGGTCCATCACCTCGTAGAACTTCCACATCCTGCCCCCGCGCGGAGCCTTGTTGTTGTCCTTGATGCGACGGTACTCCAGCTTCATTTTCTTGATCTTCTCCCGGCACTGATCGCCGGTGCGGTGGATGCCCTTCTCGCGCAGCACTTCGGCGATCCGGTTGAAGACGTGCTGGTTCCTCAGGCAGCTCTCCAGCTCCACCTGCACCGACTCGTCAGCCCACAAGTGCAGAAGCTCCACTACCTCGGGGTCCGACCAGTTAGTGCCCCGCTCGTACTTCTTGCCTCGAAAATCCATGCTTTACCCGGCTTCCGATCTCTCCACCGCGCCCACCTCCCGGTTAAGGATCAAAAATCAAAGCCCCAAAGGCGCACGAGCGGAGAGACGAAAAGCCATGAAGATGCTATTGCTTGAACCTCGCAAGGGACTGGAACGGGCTTGGCTTGGTTCAATGTATTGGTCCTGGGAAACCTAAGGCTTCCGTTCATTGGGAAAGGAAAGAGTGAGAAAGATGGCCTTCCCCCCCCCCGCCCCTTTCTGCAGCTCTAGAAGCCGCAGAACGGATCGGATAAGTTGGCACGGCTCGGCACGGATTCCAGTTCTTTTTTTTTTTTTTTAAACAAAGCGAGTTCCCGGGTAAAGCAAGCTGGGGGCGCAAGTACGCATGTTCACATCCGGTGTGATGGCACATGCGTACTTTATTCCGGGATAACTTTGGTCCGTGTCAATCACACGATCCGCAACCCGGCCGGGCTGGGCTAAACTAGGCAGAAGCTCAAGAATGCTTTGGGGCGGGGCCTCTGGAGGCCACGCCTCCGCAGACCGCCCCTTTTGAGTAGCTGGTGCAAGAGGCGAGAGAACGATTTCCGTGTAAGTAGAGCGCGCGAGAGGAACTGAGCATCCGTTGTTAACTAACTGCAATACGGTGAACGCAGTGGTTTCAGTCTCTGAAAGTGTAGTACAATTGCTAGAGAAGTGAAATTGTTCCCCCCCTTTTTTTTTTCTTACACAGCGACTGAACACTTTTATTTTGGGAAAGCTCCTGTGTAGTCTTCAAGAGCAAAACGTAAAGCAAGAAGATTGCACGGTATAGATGCGGCCACTGGGTGTCAAGCTCCATTTAAGATTGTGTTTACTTTTACCTGCCTGGATGTGATATAGGCAAAAGGCACAATGTAAACACACTGAGTGCATTATTTGGTTATCCATCGTTTAATGAATTAACCACAACTGCTTGGGTTCACAACAACTTACAAGAACATAAACCAAGATTTACAAACCCGGCAGTTATATACCAATAGCATGCTAAGACACAAAGGCAAGGCAAGGCAAGTTGTGCTTAAGGTTTTATGTGAATTTGAGATTTGAAGCAGTCCGCATGAGCGTAAATGGACTCTGGGGGATGGTAGAGGACAGAAAGGCCTGTCCATTGGGTTGCGATGGGTCGGACATGACTTCGCAACTAACAACAACAATATTACAGTAATCATACTATGGATGACATGGTTCTGATTAGTGTAATGTGTGATCCCTTCAGTCAATCAAAAAATAGGTTTGTAAATCAAGCATTATGGCATTGAACACTGCATGAGATGAGCCAATGGTGGCTTATTCAACAAACTGTAATTTTAAATTTGTGGCTTATTTATGTGTGAATCGGTTTTCTAAAAAGTGGCTCAGGCTGACTCATGCATCATGCTACTTATGGTTTGTTTATGGATAAACCACAATTGGCTAAATTTGCATGGTAAATATAGAATTAAAGCATTCCTGAAGCTAGAGAACCTTGCCTGGATCCAAAGAAAACAGTTTTTTTAAATGGGAATATAGCTGTTTTTCAGCTCCTCTATCCCACACATAGTCATATATATACTTTAACTGCAGTTCTGGTTCTTATACTGAAAATACTTTTCTACTTCTATTAGCTTGCATGGAAGACAATACCCTTTGACAACTCAGATTTTTTTACAAAGGAAATTAACTGAGGGTGTGGAGTTTCATGTTTTAAACTTACTGTCAGGTTTCCAGGGCTAACACACATATTGTAGAATGGAATGGAATACTTTATTGTCACTTTGAAATTAAAGTGAAATTTTGTTGCATGCAGTTCTCAAAGCATTGCATGAATACAGAAAGAAAGCACAGAGCATTGTAGAGTTATTCATGTATATATTTAAAACAAAACCAACTTGATCTATGGGTTAGTGTATTATGTGAACCCAGCCAAGTGTGTTATCAACAAACCCCCAGTTGCATTCTAGTTAAAGTTTAAGGTTTAAGTTAAAGATAGAAACAAAGGAAAATCTTTAAATAATAGCAAAACCATTTAAGAAAAGCTGTAAAAAAGAGTATATATACTATTGTTTTTGTACTTTTGTTTATATGTTTGTTTGTTTATAGTTTGTAAGTTGTTGTATGTTGATTTAAAAAAATCTAATAAATATATATATATATTTTAAGAAATGAGTGTTTCCAAAGGACACTTGGGCAATTCTACCAAGGATCTATCTGCCATTTGAAATAGGGAGGTCTCAACAAGATTGCCCCTGAACAGTCTCTTGTTCATAGCTGATCTCAGGAAGCTCCTTAATTTATAGAAGTCTTCCAGGAGATGAAGTAATGGAAGGTAGATTTGGGGTGGAGGAAAACAAAGAGTAAATCTGGATCTGGATAAGGGGAGCACACAACTCCTTGTCCTCTTAGACCTCTCAGCAACATTTGATAACTCCAGTTATAGCATCCTATGGGCGTGGGGTCACATTGTTTCACTGGTTTTTGCTCTTTCCTGAAGGGTTGGGAACAGTCAGTAGCAGGAAGAACAAGAGGTTAGCCATGGAGGTCCTCATTTGTGGGATCCCAGATAGTTTGATGCTCTAACTTCTCTTGTTTAATACCTATATGAAGCTGCTGGAAAAGATCATCTGTTGGTTCGGGATGAAATACCAGTATTATCGTGATGACATTCAGCTATTCATCACCATCCTGGATTGAGCCATAGATACAATGGAAGTCTTGGACAGGTGCCTGGAAACTGTCCGGTCTAGAATGGGATGGTGCCAGATTGAAATTGAACTCAAGCAAAACAGAATTGTTGTTTGTGCAGAAAGGGTATTTTTCACTAATGATAACTATTGAAGAGAGAGCACTGCCCCTGAAGAGCAGGTCTGTGAATGGTGTGTGTGCTTCAGCATCCTGAAGCCTCCGGAGGGTTAAAACGGCCCAACGGGCAAACCAGAAGTGATGTCTGATTTGCCTGTTGGGCTGTTCTTCACCCTCCAGAACCTTCAGGGAAGAGTCCGGAAGCCTCCAGAGGCTTCAGGGAAGCATCCTGAAGTCTCCAGAGGGTGAAAAACGGCTGAAAGCACTGGAGCTGACAGAGCAATACCTCGCATGCCCTCAGAAATGGCTCCACCCATCACTGTCCTATGTCTTGAGCACAATCTGGTCAGCATGTGATTAACTAGTTCATAAAAACGCTGTGATTATTGGATCAATCTGAAATATCAAAATTTATGCATGTCTAAAGAGATAGCTGGTGGGATGGTTTCTGCAGATTTAATTTGTTATTCCCTTATGCTTTAATGAAACATTTCATGAAAGTTTGCAAACCTCAATGAAAGAATATAGGCAGTCCGAAAGCAGCACCAGTTCTGCGAAAGATTCTTGCCTGCAGATGGCACTAAAGCCTCAATTTCTATCCAAGGAAAAGGCAAGCACACTGACTTCTCAAGCTAAATTTAGAGGTTCAGTAAGGCTGGGAAACTGTGCGTGACAAGTACAGTCTCTGCAGTTCAAGGATTTGGTCAAGTGCTGTGTTGATGCTGTTGGGTTGGTGCTGTTTGGCTTTCCAAAATGGATCGTTTTTCCCCCCATAAAAATAATGTCAGTAAAGACAACTCATTTCACAAGATGAAACCAGTAAATCAAAGATTTGCGGATTAACTTTAGAGGATTTGATGAGGCACATGCAGACATGATACAGATCTATCTGGGGATTTTTTTTGGGGGGGGGCTAACCTGATGGTTAGAGTCTACAAATGTTTAAGGGTATCAGATCTGGAGTGCAAAAGTCTAGATGACTAATGGCAATAAAGAGAAACTGTCTTGTCTCTTTGTTGCAATTAGTTATTGTCTGGAGTTTTACCACCTACATCTGGTAGATCATCTAGAAGAGGTCCAATTTATTTGGAGCAAGTCTGACTTGCATAGCCTACAGCAACACATGGTGTACAATACCATAACATGATGATTATGCTTCCATTTCTCACTGCATCATTTTTCCACAATTCACTTGAAGTGATGTCCCCACAACCTAGAATTGGCACAAAGCAAAGTTAGCATAATATTTGCTTGCCCCTGTGGCCAAACCCTTTCCTGCTTCTGTTGCATCTGCTTCACTGTCAGATAATATTGTCCTGATTTGTGAGTTTACCATCTTTTTCACACATTGCAGTTGTTTTTCCTCCTTGGACTTTGGGCCATCCCTTTCACCAGCCTGTAAGGGAAATATCTACCAATCGGAGCAGGAATGGGGAATGTACATCTTCAGGACCCTCTGCCAGGGATAAACTCTGTTGCTCCTCCCACACTTATCTGAACTTCTCCCAAGTTTTTTAAAAAGTGAAATAAAGAAGTGTTTATTTGGCCAGATAACACTCCCAGGGAGGAGGAGGAGGCAGACCCTTCCCTGGTTATGCAACTCAGCCACCGACTAATCAGGTGGTGGGGGAAGATAGACATGGTCAATAATTGCACCATGGCCAACTTCAAGTGAGATTAGTGTGATCATGCTTGGTATTGATGATAATTCTGATGATTGTCTCACTAATGTCTTTGCAAGGATGTCTATGCCTTTACTACCAGCATCTGAAATAGGATTTTCCAGCAGAGAATTAGCACCAGATAACAAAGAAAGAAGCTGTTCCTCCTTCATTTTGCTTTTCTTTTTTTAATAGTCATGTTATTAAAAATTATAACTACAATGGCAAAGAATGAATACAAAGTAAAGGCGGAAAAAAGGAAAAATAGAAGATGTAGAAAAGAAAATAGAAAAATGTCAAGGATGAAAGATCAGGTCTACTCATGAAGATCCAATTAAAGTGATTTATTGCTACTCATGTCTATGCACATGAATATTCTCAACTAACATTAGCACCTGTTTGGTATTAGATAAGGGTCAATGGAATTCAAGGGGGGGTGTTGGACTTCCCGTAGTTCACTTGTGGTTACATAAGGATCCCAGGCTGTCCCTCTTTTAACTCTGGCCCCAGGTTCTGCTACTCCTACAAAAAGTAAATAGAAAATAGGTGTTCTTCTGTTTTAATTTATCTATTTATTTATCAAATTTATTTGCCGCTCATCTCGCAGTTCAGAGCAATTCCGAGCAATTCCGAGTCAATTAAAAGAGTAATTATAATCTTTGGTTCCTTCTTGTTCCCTCTAGTGTCCAACCTTCAAAGTCCCAACCTATAATACAGTGTTACCTTGGTACTCCACTGCTTTGAAACTCATCCAATTTGGTACTCAACGCATTTTGACACAAAAAAATTGTCCTGGTACTCATTGTTTTTTTTGTTACTCAACACACAAGTTAGAACTTGTCAGGGTCAACTGCCTTGTGACTCACTACATTATTCCTTATGGGGAAAAAACATTTGGTACTCATCTTTTTCGGCACTCATGGTGCCTTCCAGAGCCAATTCATGATAAATACCAAGGTACTTCTGTGTTTTAATGAATTCAGAATCATATTTCATCTTAACACTAAGTCTGTTCATAACTTTCCAAAATCAAAGTTCTAATCACCCTTTTGCTGTGTGTGTGTGTGTGTGTGTTATATTTAAAACTTCTTTCACTAAGGATTGAAGGAAACTTGAAGGAAAATCACCTGGAGTTTTCAAACTTATTGATCCAAAGGTTCCTAATAACTGAAAAACAGTTAAAAAGCAATTTATAAAAGTGATAAGAAAAAGGACGCATTTTAACATGGTGTAATTGTTCTTGCTTCCTTGAATTTTTAAAATATTTTCTTAATTAATTAGTGATAAGAAAAAGGACACATTTTTAACAGGGTGTAACTATTATTCTTGCTTCCTTACATTTTAAAAATATTTTTTCAAAAAATTAATTCTAAAATTTTAACTTTTAACATTTTAATTTTATAGTATGGTGTTTTACATTTTGATACTTTACTGTACACAACCCCAAGTCATTCTTTGAGGGAGATGGATAGTTCAGAAATGTGAAAAATAAATAAAATGTGAATCCTATGTCCTTTTAAAAATGCTGACTATGGTTTGAGCAAGATGGCTATTCCCTCATCTCCCAGAGCTCTAAACCTGCCTGAGACTGCTGTCTTGCAGTCTGCTCACAAGGAGCAACTGTCTGGAGCACTTGTAGATGATCCCAAGTTCTCTCCTTGTCAGAGACAAATTAGGAAGAGGTGGTCTACTCACCAGCTCTTCATTCTGCCGCAGTAGTTTGGCTCCATTTATAGTGGCGCCATCATCAATATGCAATTTCTTCCCTGGAAAACTCTTCAATCTGCTTTCCCACCTTAAAGGCAAGCTCATTATACCCATATCTACCTGTCACACAATTCTCTTTCACGGTGCAGTAATATTAAAAGAATTAAGAGGAGGGGAAATATGAAAAGAAGATACAAAAGGTAAACAAAAAGGAAAACAGAAAAAGTGGGAGGAGAATTAAGCAAAGAATGCATATTAAGGAAAGGAGAGAAATCCAAGGAGTTAGAAAATGTATTTTAAGAAGGGGGAAAGAAAGAAAAGGATTAAGAGGGGGGATGTTTGAGAGGCTAATGGAAAATGGTTAAAGAGGAGGTATGCAAAAAGGATTTGATTGTTTTATATAATATTTGGTTTAAATAAGGTGTG
>JANHFT010003968.1:73936-97106 GCA_032467955.1 Pseudoxenodon macrops
CTCTTTACCCCATAGCTGGATTAACACCTGTCTGGAAAACTTTGGAATCAGCAAAAATATCTGTACATTTTTGAAAGTAAATATGCAAAAATGGAAAACAGTTCTAACAACAAATGGGGAGAACATCGGTGAAGTCAACCTATGGCACGCGTGCCAGAAGTGGCATGCAGAACCATGTCACCTGGCACGCACAACATCACCCATTCCTCTTCCGGGTTTCCGGTGCACACATGCATGCACACCGGGCAGCCAGTCTTCTGCATACTGATGCACATGCACACAATGATCAACTGGCCTTCACATGTGTAGCAGTGCCAGAATCCAGAAGATCAGCCGCCAGCTAATCGTCGTGCACCCATGTGCACCATTAACCAGAAGACTAGCTGTCTGGTGCACAGGCGCACACCGGAAACCTCGAAGTTGATTTCCTGGTGTGTCCATGCCCACTGGGCAGCTCCTGATAGCATGCATGCACCTGGCCATGCCGTCGATACCCGCATGCAACACTGGGACATCCACCCCCTCGTCAGCCAGGAGCGCTGCTGCCAGTCCCTCCCTTATGCCTGCCTGCCTCGTCACCATTGCCGCCGCCACCAGGAAAGCCTTCCCTCCCTCCCTGCCCTAGCGGACTTCTTGTGCAGTCCCAGACCTCCAGCAGAGAGGGAGGGAATCCCCGGGCCACTGCTCCTGCTGCCGCCAGAGAAGCGGCAGTGTGAGAACTACTGCTGCCGGGGCGAGGGGGCATGGCAGAACCTGAAAGAAGAAAAGGAGCAGAGTTGCCAGCAAGGGGCTTCTTGCACAGCCTGACTGCCTCATCACCAACTGCCACTACCACCGCCACCAGGAAAAACTTCCCTCCCTCCTTGCCCGAGCAGGCTTCTTTTGCAGCCCCAGACCTCTGTTGGGGGGGAGGGAATCCCCGGCGAGCCTGGCCTTGTCATGCCACCCCCTCACCTCCAGTGACAATGGTTCTTGCAGTGCTACTTCCCTGGTGGCAGAAGAAGCCATGGGCCAGAGTTTCCCTCCCTCCCCACTGGAGGCCTGGGGCTGTGCAAGAAGCTGCTTGGGCAGGAAGCCCTAGCCTACCTATCCTTGCCACCGCCGCTCCATCATCCCTGGCGGTGGTGACTGTCATGCTGCTGCTTTCAGCTGGGTTGCTGGACCAGCCAGGAGAAGAAGCCACCGGCAGGGAGGTGAGCCCCAGGTTTGAAAGACTGAAGTGGTTCGTTGGGGGGGGGAACAAGGCACCAGAAGAGCAGCGGCAGGGAGGGAGGGAAGCCCCGGCCTATGGCTCCTGCTGCCACCAGGGAAGCAGCACTGCAAGAACCACCATTGCAAGGGTGTGGCATGGCAAGGACAGGCTTGCCGGGGATTCTTGGAAAGCCCCAGCCAGCCCGTCCTTGCCACCTCTGCCAAGATGTATAATAGCATCAACATCACAGTCCTTACTGGCATTTTTGACTATCTTAAGAATACGCCTCTTTTCTCTGCTGGCAGTAGCACCTGGCAGACACCTGACCTCTTTTAAAACCTCCATATCCTTTCCTAAATTTACATCCCTCACAATTGAATCAACAACCAGAAGGTGGCTTCTCTTTTTGGATAGGTTGTAGGTTAATAATTTTTTTATAGAGGTAAGCTCATCGACATTACCTCCTGCCATCATTTTAAATATTTTTAGCTGTTTACCTTTGTGATTCACATAGAAGATGTCCAAGTGAAAGCAATCATTTTGACAGCCGAGGCATTAATGACTAAAGCTATCCCCTCCCTTGCTTTGAAAACAAACAGATCAATCATTACCATACTTTTTCTTCCATTGCTCATAGTACATTGAATTTAAAAAGGTAGTTACATATTTCTATGTGGCAGAGCAGAGACCTGGCACATCTCAGTTGGGTAACTATTAACTTCAAAGACAAAAAAAAAACAACCTCAAAGGACTCTTACTGTATTAATCTCCAAGGTTGTTGAGCCCCGGTGGCACAGTGGTTAGAGTGTAGTACTGCAGGCTACTTCTGCTGATCACCAGTTGCCAGCAGTTGGGCAGATCGAATCTCACCAGGCTCAAGGTTGACTCAGCCTTCCATTCTTCCGAAGTGGGTAAAACGAGGACCCAGATTTTTGGGGGCAATATGCTGACTCTAAAAGTTATAGTAAAAAGCACTATGAAGCGGTATATAAACCTAAGTGCTATTGCTATTACTATTGCTATTGTTGGGTTTCTGAGACAAGCATAGAAATTGCATGTGATGCTCCCCATAATCACATGTCTAATTAGCCATTTCAAGTGGCAGATTCTTTCAGTTGAGGGGTTTCACAAGCAGCTTTCTCTGCCTGTGGAAATACTTCTCCAATGATGCTCCCACAATTACCGTAACTGGATTTATGAATACACATTTCCATAGAATTTGGTCTATTTTTATATTTCCAGACCATTTAACCACTTGATTTAAAACAAAGATGCACAACTTGGATCTTTAGAAGAAAGGTGCATAGCTGGAGACCCCAGAGCCACAATGAACTTCAAAATTTTGGAGTAGATATGGTTTGATTGAGTTCACTAGGAAATGTTGCTCTATAGATAACTTGGTGCTAAGTCATAGAGATGTTCTAGGTTAACACCGGTATATAATTACATCCCAAAGCTATTATCTAAGCTAATGCTGGTCTCACAAACAGGTGCCATGTGCTTCCAATGATAACAGTTGCTGAACATCTGGGCTGTTGAATTCTGTGCCAAGTGAAGCTTCTTGATGGTATTTAAAGGCAGCCCGATGTAATTGTGGTTGTGAGTGTAATTTTGACTTTGACAAGAAGAGAAAGTTATGAAATCCCTGAATGGAATGTAACTATGTGGACTATTTCATTTTAATCAATGAGAACATAAAAAAATAAATAAGGTTTAGGGCAGACATCCATCCCTGAGTCAATGTGGATCCAGTGAAGAGGAAGCATATCTTTGTTTTTCAGCCATGAACAATCCTCCAAACCAGGACTGGCTTCTAACTTACCTCGCTGCCGGTTCGCTGCCTCCCGTGCAATGTGGAAAAAATCCAAAAAATTCCCCCCCAAAAAAGGCCAAAAACAAATGGCAATGCATGCACAGTGCTGGAAACTCGGCTTCTGCGCATGTGCAGAAGAAAAATACAAGAAGACTAATTATTTTGATTTCATGAATTTTAATTCTGCTTATATTTAAATCCAATCATTCTTTACTTGACTCCACCTATGTCTTTTTAATAGCTGGGCAGGCATTTGGAATTCAGCTGCTGGCAAGGATCACATGAAAACCTCATCCTAAAACAGATGGCATACCCCCAGTTCATGTGAGTTAAAGATAAATCAAATAATTGAATTCCATGTACTTGAGGTCACTTCAAGAAGTTTAAATATATATATGAAGCAAGTAAATAAGATAAATTAGGACCACAAGGACTACAGCAGATACAGCTTTGTAGACACTGACCAAACATCCTTATTTCAGAGTGGATTTCAGAGTGAGCAATTCACAAAATCTGCTTGTGTCTGCTCAAAAATTGGGAAATGGGTGGTGATCTTCCTTGCTCAAATAGAATGCTTGACTTCATAGCTTTCGTAACCTCTGAGGAAATGTTTCTAGCAACATTTTATCTGCAGAAAAGGAAAGGACCCTTCCATCATTCTGGGGAATTACAAATGCCCTGTATTTGCTTCTGAGCTGAAAGATTACTGTTCTATCTTTATGGAGCAGTTAATTACCACTTGCTGTGACATAATCTCACAGTTAAGCTGCTTGTGGCAAATTGTATTGGAAATTGTGAGTGTGCAGAAGAGATGCAGAAGCGTTTTGACAACTTGACAAAACTGATTGCTTGTCACTTCAAGGGTAAAAAAGAAAAAAAAAGATTCAAAATGTGTTGTGGCCAAGATGGATTTTTATTTTAACAACTGCCAGTATCTGGAAAAATAAGTTTTTCAGCATCCACTGCACTGATTTTAATAAAGACAGCCAAACATTTAAGAGAGAAATTGGAAAAGCGTAAAATGCTCTTAACTTTACTTTTCAAAGCTATTCGGAACATCTTGGCAATCCCAAATGGAGCACAGTACTTTAGCCTGTACTTCTGAAAAACCTGATAAAGGTGCTCAAGGAAGTCACTTGGACTTTCAGAAGGTAGCTGATGGCCGTCATAGATCTTCCCCAGGTTTTTCTGTTTAGAAACATCATTTTGCAAAGCACAAACAACTAGATCATTGAACTCTTTCAGTCATTCATAATCTGGGCTATCATAGTTGTTTATCGACCTCCTGGGATCAATCTCAGGAAAAAGAGACTTTTCCACTTCAGCAACTTTTTTAGCAGCACCAGACGCCTCTCCTCGACCATAAGAAAAAAAAACATCTAGCATGGTCTGTAGTTCCACCCAATTAGGATTATGAGTGTGACTGATGGACAAAACTAAGTCAGTGTATTTATGTGGGGCTTCTGTGTAAGAGCCAAGATGGCCCTTCTAGATATACATGTCAGCAGTAGAAAAGGGGACATAAACAAGGACCTTCTGGGGCTTCCTCCTTCCCATAGAAACATTCTCCATGACAGGATAGAGTCCCTTATAGGGTGGATGGGCTAAAGGGGCTGTGAAACAGGAAATTCTAGGACTCTAATTTGCTGTCAGGACTTTCAGACCACGCCAGAAAAATTGAGTAAGCTTGTTGGTATAAGGGCCATTTTATTGTTAAACCACACACACACACACACACACACACACACACACACCTCCTGCATTTTCAAATACAGGAGCAGTAGCTATTGCATCCATACAAAGGAGTGGTAAAATGTTGTGGGAGTAGATGCCTGTCTCCAATTTACACAGAACATATGCAGTTCTGCTAATTTACACTATTGACTGTTCATTTCTCTTTGCAGGATCCTTGCTGCCTTGAGCCAATTTCATTCTTTTTTAGCAAGGGAAGCATACTTAGCCCTCTCTAAGTGGTTTACAGAGTCAGCATATTGTCCCCAACAATCTGGCTCCTCATTTTACCCACCTCAGAAGGGTGGAAGGCTGAGTCAACCTTGAGTCTAGTGAGATTCAATCTGCCAAATTTTAGGCAGCTTGCAGTCAGCAGAAGTAGCTGCAGTACTACACTCTAACCACTGTGCCACCGAGACTCAGATAAACCTTAAAGGAATCTTCGAGCTCGTCTCCTTCCTGCTTCTGACTAAGGATTTGCCATGGATCCTCCAAGAGGGAAAGTGGAAAAGCAAAGGTGCTTTCAGAATATTTGTTTTCTTTTTTGAAAGTGCCTATTTGTCATGCGGACTTTTATGTGTGAAATACAGATTAAGATCATATTGAACATACATGTAGGTTATATATATACATATAACACTATTTTTGGCCAATGCCACTTTTGCACCTAGGGTTTGGACCAAAATATGACAGACTCTCACTCCATTCCTATGTAGTTTTACAAACACAGCTCTTTAATTGTCTCATTGGCCTATTATCATTTTTATTTTATTTTATTCCAAATGAGTATTATGAGAATACCCCCCACAACAGGCATTCAAGGCATGTATCCATGCTAAACTCTCCATGGTACTTCAAATAAACTAATTTGGTTCTTTTCCTGTGCCTCTGCATGGATTGGCAGTCAGCATTTCTCATTCCTAGCTATATATCTTTGCAATGAGAGCACCAATGACATAAAGCAGTTTGATCACTCAACAGGCACTGCGAGACTTTTCCTTTCCAAAATGAGTTTTTTAAAATGAGCATTAGCCTCTATAAATAAATTAAAAGTTTCTAATACATTTTCATTGCTCACAGCACTTAATATTTAAATGTTTGGGTTTAATTCACTTTATGTTTTCAAACAGACCTCCTGCGAGCTCGGAAACTGTATTTACATTCCATATCCTCACATATTTCAGTACAGCCTGGAGACCTCCTTGAGTGAAGCATTCCTCGGTAAGTTGAATTAATGCGGCCAATTTCAGAAGCACCTGAGAAACCATTTTGTTGAAAAAGCTATATTATAATTACCTCGCTATCTTGTGACCCAGAAAAATTGCTGTGCAAGAGATCAAGAATGGTCAGAATTTAGCAGTATGGGAGAGGGGGAAATGGAGAAACAAGAAGGGATTCAAAACTTTGAAAGTCATCAACAACATGCTGTGGTGAGAAATAGGGAAGTGAAACCAGGCCACTGTATTGGTCCTGCTGAAAAGAACTTGAAAACTTCAAAAGCTGATATCTGACAGCCAATTTCCCCCATATCACAATAGCAATAAGGGACATCTCAAGATACGAATAATGAACATTCTTTTTCTCAAGAGCATTTTTAGGACCTGTCTTTTCAATATAGAGGGCTTTTGAGACTTATGAGACCCACTTACTTTGGTGTAATGATTAAGGGGCCAGGCTAGAAACCAGGAGACCATGAGTTCAAGTCTCCCCGTAGGTGCAAGCCAATTGGGTGATAAAGCCCTAAAATGAAGGAGATAATGGGAAACCACTTCCAAAATCTTGCCAATAAACTGAAAATTATGGTTTAAGCAGTCTTTGAGTAAAAAACTGAGTTAAAAACACAAATAATAATAATGATGAGTACTGTATTAAACTGCTTCTTTACCTTGATTTGCTCAGTAGTGCAGTTTTCCCTCAGTTCTGCATATTCTCTTAATGTGGCCAGATTTTGTTTTGTTAAGAACATTTAAAAATTAGTGAAGAAATTTAATTCCCTTTTCTCAAAATTCTCTGAGTTTATTACATCGTCAGTGTATATTTGAACAAACTCACTCTAAAGCTATCATTTTCATATCCTCACAATCTGAGTATGACAGCAACAGTGTTCTAAATGCTGCCCACAAATTGGCTTTTAAAATTCTCTCTAAATCTGAGGACAATGTTCTTCCAGAAACAACAGAAGTTCATTGACAATTCCTCGGATGCACAATGACCTCTCAGTAGTCGTGCTAACAGTTTTAGTGTGAGGAACAGATATTGGTTTGTTTCCCCATGAAGTATTTCCTTGAAATTTGATGGGAGAATGAGAAGCCAAAGAAGTTAAGGCCTGTTATGTTATGTTAGATGCATAACAGTTCAACAAAAGACGGGGCATTCATTCATGCTCCTTGATCACTTTTTAACTAAAAAATAGACAAAACAACATAATCTATCCATAAGAATTCCACTGAGATTCTCTTCTGCTTCACAAGCAAAATCTCTTTCAGGAAATAGAATAAGAACTGCTGAAGGGGGAAATGCAGAATTTCTCAGCATGGTGCTTTTTGGTAACTGGAGAGCTTCATTCTCCATTTGTTAGCTGCCTTTCCTGTTGTGATTTGATCCACTTAATGTTAGCTGAACTAAGGTGGACATGAAAGGGGACAGATGTGTCCTTTCCAATCAATACATTGAAACTGAATAGCACAACAATTGGTACTAGGGTGCTCTTAGGTATGTACATACATGCCTGTAGATAAAGCAACAAGAGGCAAATGATGAAATTTGCATGACAGCAAACACACTTTGACTTTTGTATCTCTCTCTCTCTCTCTCTCTCTCTCTCTCTCTCTCTCTCTCTCTCTCTCTCTCTCTCTCTCTCTCTCTCTCTCTCTCATTTTTCCTATGTGCCTCTGACCATCCTGTAGTCATCAAGAGGGCTACTTCTTGGTCAATGAGTAATAAAATATCATTATAACTACACTTTATTTTTATTTATTTATTAGATTTTTAACCTGCCTTTATTTTTGCCTATGTGCCTTGTTGTCATCAAGAGGTTCACCTTGACTTGAGTTTCATGACCTCTTTGACAACATTTCTGTACCATTGAGGTACATTCTCATGGGGCAGGAAGAGGGCAAAACTCAGGGAAGACCCTGTTGCTCTTCATTCCTTGAGGCTTCTCCCCATAACAAAGCAAAGCTTGTCATTGCACTTTATTGATTGGATAAATACAAACCTAACAAAGAGTGAGGAAAGTGTGTTGTGTTGACAGACAATGCATTTTTAGCAGTGTAATTTACTGCGTTCAGCTTTACTGACCTTTTGAGAGACTAAAATAAACACATAATTCTCTATGGTCTGAAGCACTTCAGTTATGCTGGCTAGCCTACTTTGCTACATCAGGGATTCAGAACCAAGCATTCCCCAGAGTGACAAAGGGATGGAAATGTTTTCCAATATTTTTAGGTTGCGTGATGTAACCCCTATGGTATGATCAGATGCAAGAGGGTACAGTAAGAATAGAATGGGATAGAACAGGATATTATTATTGTTGTTGTTGTAGTGTCAAGCTACAAGATATCTTCAGGGTTTTCATCCTGAGAATTACAAATTTTAAGATTAGTAAACTTTTGGAAAAAAAAGTCTTTGCAACTGATTTTACATTTGTAAGATAAAGGCTCAAGGAAGAGATGAAGCAAAAACTCAGTTATGAGTTGCTCGGTGAATGAGATGGACCATCTCTAAATCTCTTAAAATAATAAAATTATGTTCAGCCCTTCCTTGACCCTTCAATTAAAAAATGCCAAAAAAAGCTTTCAATAATTTAATAAGTGCACTGATCTTAAAACTTGCATTTAAAACCAAGAGATTTCCATTTAAAATAAATTTGGAAAAAGAATAGGGAATATTACTTCCTGCAGATACCTCTTCTCACCACAGTCAATCCTTAAACATGTGGCTGTTTTAATGAATTACATAAAGCACTTCTTTAACCTGAATCTGAAGCATTATTCCATTCTGTCTGTCTGTCTGTCTGTCTGTCTGTCTGTCTGTCTGTCTAGCTATCTAGCTATCTAGCTATCTAGCTATCTAGCTATCTAGCTATCTAGCTAATCTATTCATCACATATACAAGTCTTGATGTTTATTCAAGTAATGTCCCAAAAACGTATTTGTTTTCATCTCTCTTAATCTTTTCTCAGGAACTCCTTCATAAATATAACACATCTCTTTTGTAAGTCCAAGATAACAAAATTACCAAGTTACTCTTCTGAATGGAATTCTGCACATCCAAGACTTTTCTGATTTATTGCGTGTGCTTTTTAGCTATTAAAACATCACCAGGTTTCATTTGTAGGTCCTGCATAATAACTTATTCCATAACATTTTTGTAGCTAGTCATTTTAAAACCCATATTCAAAACAGCTTGATCCTCAGTTGTATCCTACCTACCACATTTTTCGTAATATTGTGTGTACATTAATGAATCACTGGCTCAGGAAAAATAGTAGTACTGGCCGATGGAATTTAAGCAATCAGTATGTGCAAAACTGTCCAAATACATAAAAAAGAGTTCTGGAGACACAAAAGAGGAAATCCGGAAATATTTACTGGCCAAACTAAGTGAAAGACAATGTGAACATAAACAGGGGCCGCTGCTAAGAGAGATTTGGGAACTTTCAGACAACCAGTGGAGAGCATCTGGGTAAAAATAATTGGAGGGAAAAAATGCACTGCGAAGGAAAGAAAAATGTGACTGATGCGGTCATGAAAAAGAAATCAGAAACAAGAATAGCAAGATGGCATCTCCTTTATATTCCTAACAACATGGATATTAACCATGTCCTATTTCAGAAGAGAGAAGATAGAAGGAGGGGGTCTGGCTCTCTCTTCTCTGACTGAGCCAGTAAAATAGGTCAATGAGATTATAATCGAAAGAATCTCACAATGTTGGAGGTCTCATAATCCTACAAAAAGAAAAGGTAAATATGATCAATCATACAACTGGAATTTCTGGGGAAAGGATTTCAACAAACTAACATCAAAGGAATTTTAGGCTGCATGCTGACTGAAAAAAAAGATATACTTAAATTTCAGGGAACCGTCTGAAATATTTGAAACTAGAATGAGTCCTATGGGGGAAAAACCACCCCCTTTCTCCTGTTTCAGCCGAATGCACACAATTTGTGGCGGACCATATAGTGATAATTTTCAAATACCGGTTGCAGTCAGAAATGTTTCAGTTGCTATGTCTGTGCAACCGTGCAGAAGGCCACCTGGCTACGTCTCCACAAATGACAATCCTGTGTTAGTCCATGATTGGAGGTGAATTATTAATGGGAAAACGTGAGCTGTACTAAATGTGTCTGCACCGAAAGATCCTTTGCTTACTGAGCAACGTTTAAATGCTCTTTTAACATGGGGCCCTTTTAAATAAATACAAAATCAATTAACAACCTGTCATAATGATTATAAACAATTCAAGGATCTTTTGTCAAAGTTCTCCTGAGGAAGAGCCGTAAACTTCATTAGTGGACAGAATAGCGCTTCAATTATTCTTTCCCACGAGAACTAGTTTGTCACCATGTCAGGGTGGAGAAACATTTGAAGTTGTCCAGAAGACTTGTGAAATCTGTCATCGCCTTTGGAAAGCAGAGAAGCAGATCATTGCCATTAACCGCTTGGAGGGAATTGCCATTTGCCAAGTGGAGGGCTGAGGAATTTGTTACCCCGATTACTGAAAATGCCTGATTTCACCCCCCCTCCCAATTATGTGGTAGATGCACTTTGATTTCCTTGATAGGCAAAGAAAAAAGTGAGATGTGGAGGCGTGAAATTTACTACCTTACATCATAACGGCTCACATAAGCATATAGACTATGTTCAGTCAGTGTTCCTGACTTGTGTAGTTTATTTTGTCATTTATTTTTTCCTTAAACTATTTATTACTGTTGTTTGATTACTACTTTAAACCAATTCCCTTGAACATGATCTTTGCTGGCTGGGGGAGATAGGTGGAAATCTTCCCTGTTTTCATGTGGCCCCTCTCTATATGTATTAAGCAGTTTTACAAATCATTAAAAATAAAAGGAAATACATAATCATATTAATCTTTACCACTATTTTTCTGTGCAATGTGCTTACGTTTGAACTGCAATCTTTTATATGTAGCTTTCTGCACAAATCCCCTTATAGATGAAATAAGTGCAACTTCCTTATATATATTTTATCTGGCCAAAATGAGAGTCCTAATAGATTTTTAAAAAAAATATCTTCCTAATGGTGTGCTGTTTATAAACTTTCTTAGCTGAGACAGTAATGGTCAGTAATATTTTCCCTTCATTGGCCACTGGGGTGCCATCGTACTGTTCAGTTTATTAGAGCCCAACATTTCGTATTGCAACAAATAAACCATATATTGGTTCGCTATCCTCTCCTTTAAAGTGAAATAATCTGAAATCTACAAGTTCTAACCTGGGATAAATTCCCCAGGCTGTATTTGGTGTAGATTTTTGGTGCTCAGGAGAATGCAGAAACTGTTCCTATGACAAATAGTGATACAACATTTCAGCACCCTTTCTGCAATTTTCTTGCTTTCAGGACCAAAAAATAGAGCTTTGACACATGCAAGCAGCAACGATGGACTAACTTCACCCTAGCCCATAAACAACATAATAATGACAAAAATATCTTCTTTGGCTTATTATGGTTTATGACTTTTTTTCCAGTACACACATAAATTAGTTTTGGCATTTGGTAGGCTACCTACAAATCTCAAGTAACAAAGGAACACTACTTTTGCAATTTCATAACCTGAAAACTCAATATTAATAGCTGGGAAACTTTCCAGTTGAGTCAACAACTGCAGGTGTAATGTGGAAACCAGCAAAGATCATTCCTAATAATAGTATTATGACTTGGTTCTAAAATTACCTAACTACAGTTTCTGCACAGACCCTGGAGTTGTGTCCCTTTGGGCTATTAGAAGGCAGGGCCTGTTCCTATCATGTTTGAGAAGTGAAAGCTTTCCTTGGCTAAGAAATGAACTCTGGCTAGCTTTTACGTTTTAATTTCATAATTATTTCTCAACATTTAACCTGCTTGTCTTTTCAAGCATGTGCAAAACTATTGAAATAATGTATTTTTCCATTATACTGGGTTCACGACACACAATGAACTAGATTCCTTAACCAGAGTTGAAGAGTTGACAAGCAAGACTGTGGACACATCCACACAGTGGGTTTTAATGTGCTGTTCCCCAGGTCATAAAATGTCACAAAAATTTGCTGGTATAATTTGATCTGACCGCATAGCTACTCTGTACTCTGCTTTAGAAACAAGACCAGTGACAGAGTAGTCTTAATAGGGCACCGTAGAATAGAATAAGGTGCAGCAATTGGTGTAATTTTAAAATCTATTCTTCATTTATGCTAAAATGCTTATTAAAATAAGACATGCTCATACGATAGGATGACTGAAGCAGAATTCAAATCAAATTCATCTTCTAAATGCTGTTTTTCTCATTAGCAACATGCCCATTTTATCAGTGTGTTTAGTCTTGGTCTGACTGGTTTTGACTGGTACTAGAATGATGTTTAGTCTGCCTTCTTTAAAAAGAAATGATTGAAGTCATCACCCAGTATCATACAATAATGTGGATCCAAAATGATATGAAAAAGTTACCTCCAGGGTAAATTATGGCCAGAGTACAGACTCTAAAAGTGTCATATTCCATTCCCCAATGGATTGCAGTCAGTTCAATTGCAATCAGCAATTGCAGTCAGCCAATCAATTGCAGTCAGCACATGTTTTACTGTATATTGGTTAGCTGTGGTGAACTGCTGGTTTGGGCCTCCTTAGACAATATTAAATAGATCCACTAATGTCTGCCTGCAGCACAGTTGTTGGCTGAAGTACAGCTCAAAGGCAATCCTTTCCAGAAATGTTCTTATGAGATGAAATGCAATAACTGTTAATAAATACAGCAGGCTTAGTATGGGGAAAATAGTAGCTTCTCCTGAAACAAGGTGTTGTTGTTTTTTAAATGGGTTCAGCGGAGTCCCAAGGTTTTTGCAAGTGCAGCCTCAATATTTTAAAAAGAAAATCTTTCAAGGAAGAAGAAAGGGTTAAAGGGAAAAGCCAGTGAAAACTAAATATGCTCTAGGTCTGTATAAGGATAGCTAACTTTCTGTTAACTTCCTCTTCCTCCAAGCATTGGGTTAGGATGGGAGTTGAGCTGTTAGGATGATTGGTCTGGCATCTGGTGGGAAGAGCACTTCTGTTTTAAACTATATTTTTTATGAATCATGGTGGGCCACATAGAGTCAACATATGGCTGGCTATATGAGTACTGCAAATAAGTCAATAAATGATTGATTGAATTTCTTGGAAGAAGCACCAGTGGTTGATGATAAGCCTACATAAGGCCAATTCATTTCTCTTCGTGTCCAATTTATTTTAGTATATTACAGCTATAAAACATCCCAGGTCTTTGTTATGTTGGATGGATTGTGATATTCTTTTAAAATATAATTGGAAAAAGGGCGGCTAGAATGTAAACATAATTACCTGACAGTTTGCCTATCACCCTGGCTAAAAGACTTCACTCATTAATCTAAAAGTAGATGATTACACCATTTAGAAAAGCCTTCAGCTTTTTGTCTCTATTGATCGGCATTAGGAGTTTGATGTTTCCCTCACAAGAATTACCGTAGCTGGAGATGTTGAGAAATTAATCCAGCATCTTCTTGTCTGCAGAATCTTTGTATTGAAAGATTCAAAATATCCTGTCCCGTGAGAAAATCTAAACTTTAATTTCTCTTTTAATGAAATTAATTTTCATTATTTTCTTAATGAAAGGGTGGCGCAGTGGCTCCGTGGTTAAGATGCTGGGCTTGTCAGCTGGAAAGCCGGCAGCCCAGGTTCAAGACCCAAGTGCCACATGATAGAATGCCCATCCTTGCCCCAGCTCCTGCCCACCTAGCAGTTCGAAAGCATGCAGATGAATGTATATAAATAGGTGCCACTTTGGTGGGAAGGTAACAGAAAGCCACATCATGCTGGCCACATCTCATCACTGAGGAAATGTCTTAGGACAATGCTGGCTCAATGGCCTTGAAACAAAGATGAGCACTACCCCCAATATTCCCCAATGACTAGTGGAGTAAAATCTGCAGTGACCCTCCCTTTCTAATGAATACTTTTTCATCTGTTTTAGATGATTTATTTGTGCATTCCTAAAGTGTGAGAGAGAAAAACATATACACGGAGAGACCATATTATACACATCTGATAATTTGTTGTAATGCAGCATATAACGAAATAGCTTTTTTATATATAAAAAAGAGGAAAATTCTTTTGCTTTCGATATGCTTTTCATAATTCGATGTTTTTTCATAATTTTCAAGACATTTTACCTCTGCTTTGACATCTACCATGTTCTTTTGACCCCCAAAATAAGCACTTGGCATTATTTTCGGGGAGGTCTTATTATTTTTGAGGTGCAGGAGGTGGCGAGCGTGGTCATCTTATGGCTGCTGCTGTGTTTTGGGAAGGGCTTATTTTCAGGGGACGGCTTATTTTAGCACATGCGCTCAAAAGCCTGGTTGGGCTTATTATCCGGGGAAATCTTATTTTCAGGGAAACAGGGCACCAATGATTGATCTTGGGAAGTTGGATTTTTCTAATATTTCACAGCAGAGATGTAATTGCAGTTTCAGACAACATTGTTCTAAATCCTACAATATTGCTGCGCCAATGTCTGAAGTGCTGCTTATATATGGCACACATAATCACTCCTTCGGCACTGCTTTTCAACATGGCACATCTCCCTCTCCAGGCTTCTAAAAGTAATATGACCATGTTCCTTATTTTGCTATTTTGTTTGGCAATTTCAATGTGAAAACATAATTCCTCCAGCTCTTTCAGTCACTCTCAGGAAACACCAGAGACGTTGGCTTGTGCACGACAGATGAGCAGAAGCCACTGCTAGCTCTTAGAACTGTTGGATGATGCTTGCAAGTACAGGCAGTCCTCGTTTGCTGGCTACAACTATAACCAGCAACTCTATCATTAAGTGAAGCAATCACTAAGTAAAACTGCAACTGTGCTTATGATTTACTTTCAGCTTTCCTTTGGTTTACAGATTTGCGAAAGCCATAAATGCAAGGACTCGAAGTTATCTTTTCATTGTTGTCATAACTTGCGAGCGGTCACTGTATGAGGCAGTTGCTAAACAAGGACTACATGTAAAGTGAAGGATCTCATTACCAAATCACTTTGCTTAAGTATCTCAACCAAGCAAATTATGTCATCTCCCTTGTGCTCTGCTCCTCATCGAAATGAAGCATGGAGGTCTCACATACTCCTAATGTAATATTTGCTTTCAAGTATTCAGTCCTTTTGCATTTTCTCATTTGCTATAAAGCAAATGTTCAGGGAACAGAGGTCGCCCTGGGTCAATGGGACCAGATGGGGACAGAAAATGTGCTCAATAAAAGCCAGCTGCCAGCCTCTTTAGCAGCTATTTTCAACTGAATGTAATTCTTTCCCAAGATTTCCACAGAGTTCTCTTTAGCAAGATTTATTGAGGTGAGGAAATGGGATTGCAAAAGTTTCAGCAGCAGAACTATATTCAATTTATAATCAATTTATTCATGGGAACCTAAGACAAGGAAATGCTGAAAAGACTTACCTCCTTTCCCCAAATATTTGCCCCTGGAGTTTAGGGACAAGAATGGGAATCAGAGGCCCCTGGGAAGCAAAGTTCTCCCATCTATAGACTTAGCACCTATACTTCAAGCTGTTGGAATAGCAATGTGGAAACTCATATTTAAGCCTAACCTCAGGCACTGAGGCTGAATGAGTGACTTTGGGCCTGACACTCTCTCTGAGCCCAATACACTCCATTGGGCTACTTGTTGTGGGGGTGGGAATCAAAGTTGCATATGTTGCCTTGGGATCCTGGAGGAGAGGTGGAATTGGAATCTAACAGTGTATGCACATATACAAATATTAAGAGCTAAAGGGTTTCTGAGATACATCTCTATCAGGGGTGGGTTCTAACTTACCTCGCCGCCGGTTCGCTGCCTCCCACACCGCGTGGGTGCACACATGTGCAGTAGAAAGAAATTTGGAAAAAAAGGTAGAAAACAAGATGATGATGCATGTGCAGTGCTGGAAACTCGGCTTCTGCGCATGCACAGAAGAAAAAAAATTCAAAAAAAAAATCCCCCCCCCAAAAAAGATGGCAGCATCCATGGACCAGAACCAGCTCCGTGACATCAGTAACGCTTACTACTTACTTGGTAGAACCGGTCCGAACTGGTAGGAACCCACCTCTGATCTCTATACATTTTTCATATGCACATTCATTCATATATATATAGAGCACTAAACTAGGCATACACAGAGCACAATACAATTATCTTTTCCTCTTAGCTTCTAAGTAGGGTTGCTTCTTTTCTATCAGAGTAGACCTTGAGGCAATCTGACATGCAGCTTCTCAGAAGTCAGTGTTGGCTATATATTATTAACAACTCTATTCAGCAGATATCAACATCTCTTGTGTGTCAACTAAAGCAGTGGTCCCAATCATTTGGGTGACAGGGACCAGTTTCATGGAGAAGTTTTTTTTCGCTGACCAGAAAGGGCATGATTTCATGCACTGCCTGTATCCTGCGCATGCACAGTAGGGGCTTCTCTTATTTGCGTGGTCTGATTTCTGACGTGACACAAACTGCTGGTCCGTGGTTTGTGACCTGGGCACCCCTGACGTAAAGAGTAAAATCTAGGGATGAATTGCAAGCTGAATCCTAATGTTAACATATTTATGCAAGATTGGGAAATGCTTATGTATTAGATTTGTATTGTGCCTTTTCCTCACAGAAGGCAGTTAGATTTTTGACTGAACAAGAGCACTTCGGTCTCATCCCTAGTAAGCATCCATTTTATCAAGGTGTACATGAGGTTAGGCTGTACATCTTGGTTCTCTAGACTCCAAGTGACTTATTAAAAAATTGGCTTACTTAGCTCTGAGACATTATTCAGCTAGATTAGACAAGAATGAAGTCATATGCCCACACATGATTTGCCACTGCTATAGGTAGAGGTCAACACATTACATACACAGGTCTGTGCTTCAAGTTTTAAATTCTAGGCATTTTCTTCCTCCTTTCCAAGTCAATGAAACTTCAGGCCTAATCTGTGTTGACATAATTCTTTTCGCTACTATGGTAACTGCTGACTCCTTATCAGTTTTATTCTTTAAAATCAGTGTATATATTCTGCACAAATTTATGCATAAGCGATATCAAACAAAAATTTAAATAGCTTTCTTGGACTTTAACCCTTATTGTTATCCATGAATTGAAGCTATTGTGTGGACTCGGGGTTATTTATTGAGAAACAAGAATTAGATGTTTCAAATACTAAAAGGAAGATGGCTTGATAAACCTGCTGCTCATCAACATAATTAATGGATCTATTATCTGATGCTGTTGAGGTGTACTGTTTATAGCAAATTACTATTCTACTCCATGGAAACTTCTGCATTTCTGCTGAGAAAAGAGAAGCTGTAAATACAGGCAATGCAAGGCTTAGGGCATTAAGAAGATGGCATACTGGCTTGGTGTTCTACTATAGGAAAAGGGTGCAGTCCTTCATTTCTCAATGCAGTGTGAAATAGTATCTAGTTACTTAAATTGGTTTAGATGACTATCGAGATTGCTATTTTTACGCACTTCTTTCAGTGGAAATCATATTCACTTGCAAAGTGCTTACATCAGCAAAGCTCTCTGGATACCAAGGTCAAGCTGGATCATTTGTAAATAAAGCAATTCAGATTAGTAGAGGACTGACATGAAAGAGAAAATACAAAGGATATAGCACTGTATCATTAAGCTACATCACAGCTAATTTATGTCATAAAGGCTGGTTTTTCCCATCAGGAATCATACCAGGTTAATTTTCCACTGTCATCTACATCCCATGGTAAATGAACAATTGGGATATAGTTTTTGGAATTCTTCATCTGAGCTTGTGATACTTATTCTGCTTTTCAAGATCACAAACCTAGAAAGTGTAGCACAATGGTTACCTGAGTGCATCCAGTAAAAGCATACTTTTTAAAGAATAAAATGGACAAAGCAATTTTAGAATAAAGTTGGAAGACAGCAGGGAGGTCTTCTAGTCCAACCTCATGCTTAGGCAGGAGACCCTACCATTCTAGTGAAGTGGCTCTCCTAATCCCTTTTTAAAAACCTCCAGTGATGATGCACCCACTTCTGGAGGCAAGCTGTTTCACTGATTGTTTTCATTGTCAGGAAGTCTCTGCTTAAGTTGTAGGCCCAGTGTTCAAGTCTTTCAAGATCTTGAGCCTATTTTCTATTGTGTTGTCTAGTCCCTCCAGCTTGGTTTTGTTTGCAAGATTGATGAATTCCTCTTCTATCCCCTCATCTAAATTATTTATGAAGCTGTTAAAGAGCACTGGACCTTGGGTTGTCCCACTGTATGCTTCCCTTATGTAAATATTGTTCTATTGAGGACTACACATTGAGTGTGATCAGTCACTTACGAATCCATATAGTGGTGATGCTGTCTGTCCCACATTTTTCTACTATATCTTACCAATAAATAGGTGATGGTCTACTTTGTCAATTGCCTTATTGAAGTCTAGGTATACTATGTCCACAGCATTTCATTGGTCCAATTTAGTCATTGTTAAACAATGCAATAATGATTGTCTGACATGATTTGTTCTTGACAAGCCCATGTTGGTTTTCAATAATAGCCTTGCTTGTTTCTAAGTGTTTGCAGATCTGTTGCTCAATTATCTTTTTCAAGATCTTCCCAGCTATTGATGTCAGGCTGATTCATCTGTATTTTCCTGGTTGCATTTTTAAATTTTAAATGTATTATTTTATTTATTTTATGTTTTATATTATTTCTTATTTTATCTTTTCTTTCTTTCCTTTCTTTTTGAAGATGGGAACCACATCAGTACTTTTCCAGTCCTCTGGTAATTTTCCCATGCTCCAGGATCTTTAAAAGATATGGGTCAATGGTTCTGAGATCATATCTGCCAGATCCTTCAGAATTCTGGGATATACACCATCTGGTTGGTTGGTTGGTTGGCTGGTTGTGGTGTACTCCTCATGGTAGCAATTTGATTCTATGGAATTATAGAGATGTTGTATTTACTCTTCTGTTTAAATCTGAGTTATGGAAATAAAAATTATAAACTGCTGAATCTGATCACATTGGTGCAGTCTATAAGCCTTACAAAATAATGTAAATAATTGAATATACCTGGAATGAAAAAGTAGATTAGAAGTATAAATATAAGCAATCTCTAAACCATCAGCCCCAGGGTATTTCCACTGACACAAGATTACTTTGAAACCAGTGATGGACAGCAATTTAAAGGATTTGTTCCAGCTTCCCAATTAAGTGGCAGATTTTAGGATATGTTGTCATAGCACTTACTTAGGAACTAGTGTCCAATATACATTGCAGCCTTCAGCGTATGCTAGGAGCATATATGTTCAGTGGAAGACCATTTATTTGGCATAGCTTTGGTTACGCTGACAAGGAAATAGGCATGAGCTCTACATCCTTTGATCTGCATTCAAACAAATTTATCTAATTACATCTCAAGTACGTCAGACATTTCAATAATAACATCCTATTCACGCTTTCTTCCATATAAACATAGAATCAGATGATAAATAAGAAAGCTAGTAAGTTATGATTGTAACAACTCAGTTAATGCAAGGAATGTGTAACTATCAAAATGGTATATAGGAAGAATTTTGATAAAGTGTTGCCAAAATGCACTAGAACAGAACCATCAATGCATGATGTTTGAGAGAATGCATTAACATCAGCCCATAAGCCTGGGAAAAATAAGCATTTAAGAGCTTTATCTTTGAATGAGATGGTAGGCATTCATTCAAGAGGCTGCCTTAGCTTTGTGGCGCATTTTGGTCCTCCCAGAAGTGGTTTGCAAAGTCTTGAAAACTGGGACATCTAAGTTCAATCAAAGATTTAGGGAGAATGACATGGTGGCTGGTATTTTTTCAAATAGTTTGATCTCCAGTTAGGGTTGTATTATTATGCTTAATTAATTAATTTTAATTAACTGAAAAACTATGCTACCTTGGAGGATCTCTGGGTTTCATTTTCTAGAATGTTCTAGAACTTCCCAAACTCCGTAATACTGAAAGAGATTGCAGTACATTTGGATGAGGAGTGGAGTTTTGACAAGTATCAAATAGGTATTGGGTTATTTGAAATAATGAAAAATTAAACTTCTGACTTCATTGGCACTGTTGGAAGATAGGATAAATAACTGAAATAACTTTTCATACATGACTTATGACCATGATTTGTTAAGTGAGTTTTGCCCTATTGTATGACCTTTCTTCCACAGTTGTTAAGTGAATCACTGCAATTGATAAGTTAGTACTACAGTTGATAAATGAATCTGGGTTCCCCATTGATTTTGCTTGACAAAAGGTTGCAAAAAGGGATCACATGATTTTGGGACACAGCAACGGTAATAAGTATGAGCTAGTTGCCAAACATCTGAATTTTGATCCCATGAGCATGGGGATGCTGCAAAGTTACAAGTTTGAAAAATAATAATAAATCACTTTTTTCGGTGCCATACTTTTTATTTATTTATTTATTTAATTTGTCAAACATTTATGAGATAACAGGAATAAGTATAAACATAAATATGAATACAGGAAATGGGTATGAATAAATGGGGACAGCAGGACAGGGACAGTAGGCATGATGGTGTGCTTATACACGTCGTTGTAACTTTGAACGGTCACTAAATGAAGTCAAGGACCACCAGTAGTTCCTTCTACATTTCTCCCTAAAGCAAAAGAAAATGAACTTGGGCCAAGATAGGAAACCAGTTTAGTTTAGTTTATTTTGGGCTACCTTGAATCTACATGACCTTGGTTTGTGATTCCACAATAGGGCAAGCATCTCCAGTGTAGAGATACTACCTCAATTTTTGTATCTTAGTCAAGGCAACAAATCCTCAAGGTGTTAGGCTAAGATTGCAAAATTCTATCGATGTAGCTTTACAATAAATTAGAATGAGCTCATCTGATTCTGATTCCTATCTGGTTTACCTGGCTAGGCTGACATTAAGAGCCGTGGTGGCACAGTGATTAGAATGCAGTATTGCAGGCTAATTTTGCTGACTTCCAGAAGTTTGATCCTGACAGGCTCAAGGTTGACTCAACCTTCTATCCTTCTGAAGTTGGTAAAAGCAGGATCCAGATTGTTGGGGGCAATATTGTGACTCTGTAAACCGCTTAGAGAGGGCTGTAAAGCACTGTGAAGCAGTATATAAATCTAAATGTTATTATTATAGCTATCAATGTTGCAAGTCTGAAACTATAACCACCACCCCCATTTAACTTTACATCATGAGAATCTAGGGAGGGCCTCTTCAGAGCCTATTGCCCCACCCACTATCCAGCTGAGGGCTATGCTGTCTTTATCTGACTATTCCCTTGGCAGTGTCTCTTGGCTCAATCTGCCAAGATCTTTTCCACCTTGCGCTCATCTGAGATCCTCTATCTTCATATGTCACAAACTCCTTAGTAAACTAAAATATTTAACAGAAGTTTTCTCCTGATTACTTTGAATACACATTGGAAAGAGGTGGTGCTGAGGAAAAGCACACATCCCTATAGTAAAATTACTTCTTTTGATATCAAATGGGGAGAATGACATTTATTCACCTGTTACTTCCTTTAACTCAATTATTTTAACTGACCTTTAAAAATGTTACAATTACAATTTCTTTTTGGCAGTATTTTAAGAGGCTTTATATATTAATATCTAAAATTAGAGGCAAACTGTGTAACAATAAAAGAATATTACTGTCGAGTAAAAGCTGATATACACTGAAAGAATATATATTAATCTGCTTTATTCCTCACTACATATGGTAGATGGATATACCTACAACGTAAATTAAAAGGAAAAAAGAGGGAAAAGGAAAAAAGAATATTAAAAGAAGAGAAATGCAAACAAAAGACTGAAAAAATAACAAAACAGACATGTGTAATAGACATGCAAAAGTTATTACTAAAAATGTCAGAGTATTCACATATTGAAATTGTGTTACCCTTTTCTACTTCATTAGTATGATTCATCGCACAGTCAGGCAGTTTAGGCTGGGTTTAATACTTTTATCTACCTATTGAGGTTTTTTTCAAAGATGTTAAAGGTATCCTCACAAGATGTAAGCTGTTTCAAGTAAAGCTGCCTTTTGCAGTTGATGGACAGCAATGTGCTCAACTGGTACTCCAGTTGTTTTGGACTCAAAGTGCCTACCGGTATTACTATTGGTACTAATCTTATGAGTCATTGCACAATTATGTTCATTCAATTTTTAATTAGCAAATTAAAACTAGACCAAATGGAATAATATTGTCCAGTCTTGCCTCACCTTTGATTTATATCTTATTCAAAGGCTAGCACATTTTTCATTTTAATTTGACCGTTTTGAACTGCTTTTATAAATTTAGGGAAGTATAATTGATTTCACATTATGTATGGAAACCACACAAGTTGTTATGAGAGCATGATTAGAAAAGGCAATCAATCTTCATAATAAGCAGGCAAACCTCTTTGATATCCTTTTGCTTTTGGGCAAATGTTTTCTTTTTTGGTCAATGTTTGTCCTCCCGTTTTCAAGATCATTTGCATTCTAATTCTTAAAAGCCCATGTAATTGAAGCTTTGCTCTCTCTCTCTCTCACTCTCTCTGTGTCTTTCTCTGAACGCTTTAGCTCACGCCAGGGTTTCAAGTTATGAGACAAAATAGAGAAACAGCAGGAGATCCAGGAAAAAAGCTGGAGTTCATTGTTTCCTCTCCATGTTTCATGGGGGTGATAGCTTAATATAGACGTTGGCTGCTTTTAATTCTTCTTGGGTGTTTCTGTAATTTGCACAGGACAAGAATTTGGCCTAGTCTTGCTTTGTTCTCAGTGTCCTGATCTACACTTTCATTGAGGCAATTCCCATGGAGCTCAGATCCACCTTTTTAAGGAGATCTGCCTGCTTCCATCTCGTGGTGGCTCTGATTTCGGAGTCTGCCTGGCTTTTCTGCCGTCCTGCACCTGCTCCGGCACCATTTGTGAGCCCTCAAGAACGAGGCACCTGCTGGGCAGCTTCAATCACTGCTCGGCATTGAAGACAATACCTCCACGAAGCCCCCCCGCCCAATCCATCCTTCACGACGCATTGTCCAGAGGGCACCGATACGGCAACCTCGGCCCTCACCGCCAGTCGCTTGACCCCCCGCCGCCGTCTTTGAGGTGGCCGTGAGGAAAGCCCACCTCTGCCGCCAATCGCAAAAAAAGGCGGCGCTCGGCGAAAGAACGCCCGCTCCCTTTTGCCCTGGTTGCAGCCGCCGCCGCCG